>APFE030396896.1:167208-192253 GCA_000404065.3 Pinus taeda | reverse complement strand
GCAGAAGCGGCGAAGGCTCAGTGCGTAGGTACGCAGGGCAACAGTGGTTCAGGTGCGTGCTTTCTGTAGCAGCACGCGGCGCGATTATTCTTTTGGGTGCGTACCTGCTGGAAAGTACGCAGCGCGATAGTGTCATTGGTGCGTACTGTACGCAGTCCAGTGAAAGGAGCAGTGCGTGGCCACGCAGTCCAGCAAGAAGGAGAACTGCGGGTATACGCAGAGAGGCAGAAGGTGAACTGCGTAGCAACGCAGGCCAGTAAAAGGAAAACCGCGTATCTGTGTTAAGATCCTCTGTTGATTAAATTTTCTGTTGAAAAGGTGTTCTGGGTTCTGTTCTGTTATTGTTGATCTGGTTATTACAGCTGACTGTATAATTTACATGTACTTGATGATCATTTGATGTATATGGATCCAGTTTGAAAATTTATGAAAAGTGGTCCTTTGAAAAGAAGTAGGGGGTTGTAGCTCCCTTTCAGGAGAGACTGGGAAACGAGAGAGAGTTGTAGCTCTCAGCAGGTTGCAGCCTGCGTACTGGTAAAGGACTGCACCAGTACAAGACCATTGTAAAAGGAGTTTCTAAATTGAAAGAAGATAGAGACATATTGCAGCAGGTGGTTTTTCACCCACATTGGGTTTCCACCTTATATCTGGTGTTCTTTGATGTGACTGTCTGATTTTCTTGTTCATGCTCATTATTTATGGTATTGGTATGCAAAAATAAGTCAAAGTATAAATAAGAAAGATTTGGTAAAAGAATTAGATAATACTGATTCACCCCCCCCCTCTCAGTATTATTGTCAACAAGGAGGACCTTGCAAGAGAGTCAAAATGAAGGACATGGGATTGATGCACTATTTCCTCGGTTTGGAAGTATGGCAAGGAGGAGGGGAACTATTTGTCTCTCAGGGAAAGTATACCAACGAGATACTTCAGAAATTCCACATGGATAGATGCAAACCCATGGAGACTCCTCTAGCGACCAACGGGAGGCAAGAGGATGCCACTTCAGGTGAGGAAGTGGATGTTACCATGTACAGGCAGTTGGTGGGTTCACTTATGTTGGCATTATGCCTAATGTGTTTTCCTTGATGGAAACCTACTTAATAAAATTGTCAACATGATGGTTATGCAAATGCTACAGGTGAGATAGATAAAGAAATATCAGTTCAGAGATAGAAGAATGGTAAAGTTAAAGTGTGAGAAAGTATATGTAGGTCTTATGAAGCAAGATCACGTACATTCCTCAACATGGTATTGGTCCATAGTATTTGGAGCGATAACGATATTTGATCCCGTTAAAGAATACCATTGACATTACTAAGGGATTAGCCTAAGCTATTGACTAAGGCTTATGCTATATAACGAAATGAAGATCAAGTGTTGGGGTGTGCAAGTTTTGTGTTTTCTATGAATGCTTTGATCTGAAACATATGTGCACCAAGGAGCAAGGAAAAGACACAGATATGAAAAATCTTAAGTATGGTATCATATGTGCTTGTTTGAGTTGTTTGTTGAAAATATCTAACCGTGATAGATCTGTGTTGTTAATGATACTCTGACATGAATATGAGACACTAAGGGTTACAAAGTATATTCTATGGTTCTAGCAAAGACATGATTCAGTAATTACAAATCTGTATGTTGGTTTGCCTCTAAGAGGACACGTACATATGCAAATTTTGTTCTCGGTAGTTGCATATACATTATGCGAAAGTTCAGAATCTATATGTAGGTGTCAAACATGATAAGCACATACATATGCAGATTTTATTTATAACAGTCACGTATACATGCTAGGGTTTGCAGTATGAGCTAATGATGATGGTTGATATGTTCTGTTATGTTCGTTGTTGCCTGTTGATGAAGTCTCTCTTATAATAATTTGTGTTTGACAATATTGATTGGGCTGAATTGATTATGAAATAGAATTTGACTAAGTGATGATGCTACTGTGTGATGATTTTTATTTGGTTTAGTGATTTGTGTTGTCTTCAAATATCTGATTAGTTGATTGATTCATTGGTATAGTGATTCAAATTCAGTTATCAGTGTTTTGAGATATGTACGCAGGTACTCTTAAGAATAAGTGCGTACATATGCGGTTATTCTGAAGAACAATAGAGTATATATTCTGACATATGGTTGATCAAGGTTTGTAGTAGCAACAATTGGTTTTTGTGATGGGTAACATTGTTTGGTTTGGTATATTGATGAGTAGCTGTGCATTGATATGGTCTATCCTAGTTCAATTTGATCTATTTGTATTGATTGATTCAATTAATTCTTTGATGATGCAGTTGGTTAAGTGATTGAGTGATTTGGTACAATGATTGGTGTTGGGCCTCAAATATGCCCATGTTTTCATCATACAATACCACCATTCATAACCTATATTCATGTATTTTTAACCCATTTCGTATCATGATTCCATAACTTTCTGCCAAATACATATCTTGCACTATATGGTTGGTTATCGTTAGTTTTCTTGAATCTTCTATGATTAAAGATGATTTTTCTATGATTTTATAATGGCGGTTTTGCTAAGTTCCTTTGTCACAGGGTTCCATCGCCGGAATTATTCATAAATTAGTTAAACTAGTTACAATAGTTTAAGTATGGAATGAGATTGCTGTAGGTGAAAATATGAATTTTATAATCAAATGGTGAATAATATCGACATTTCAAGGCTTGCATGATGCTCAAAATATCCTCTTTCATATAACCCAAAAACCGTTTGGGAAAATTCATCACCAAAAGGAAGTTAAGGTCAAAACAATTCTTAAGTATAGAATCTTAAGTACAGAATTGCTGAACTGAACAGTTTCAGTTTTGAATGGTTTTGGTTCTGAACGGGTCAGCCATGTGGAGGACCACAATTTGAATAAATCACTTCATGCTCAAACAAGGAACAATGTTGTTACAAGACAACACAACTCAGCGTAATTTAGTTTAGGATCCTTCATGAAGATGCATAGCTGATTCGAAGTAATCCGAAATGCCCAGATTGGTTACAATTGTTGAAGTTGCCATAGTTAGAAATATGTCGATTAAATCTGCATTTGATAGTTGCCTTTAAAAGGATGATGTAATTGAACTTAGGGAGGAGGATGTAATGTTATGTTTCTATTAATGTTACTGACTCTGTTTCGAAGGATTTAAGACGACGTATGATTGTTCTTAAGCTCTAAATCAAATCGATTTCGGCATATCTTACTGTGAGTCATAGTATTTATGTTTTGATATCCATTTTACTGAAGTAAATTAGCTTGCTCCAGGCGTGGGAGGGCCCACCACATCTGGAACCAAGCTCTATAGTTAGATTAGATTTAGGAAATTGTTTACTATGTGATCTTACATAGTATAGTGAGTGATCGTTTAAATTCTAAATGGTTTGACTGATTTTGTGCTTAAGCTTTCATTTCGATTATGTAACTAAGCTTTCTGATCAGTCCATAAACACTAAGTATAATTCAAATCGTTGATTATCTCTTCTGAAGAATTTCATTATACTAATGCATTGTAAATCGCTCTGATCTAAATTGAATTGTGCATAAGTATTCTGAAACCATATATTCTGTCACCATTTGAATGCAACAAGTGTACGTGGATGTTTCAACATAGAAAAGTCGAAAGCAGTGTTACCATTGAATGAAATTTGAATCTGTAGCTAATATTTTATGAGTCAGAAAGATTTCTATTGAGAATGTGTGTTTTCCATCGAATACAATTCAAGTTCTGTAGTTAACGTTTTAAAAACCAGAGTGATTTCAGTTGAAGAGGAGTGTTTTTCATTAAATGCAATTCGAAGCTAGAGTGATTTTCATTAACGAATGTTTTCATGAGTGCAATATGAATCTTATAGTTTAGCATTTTGATTTCGGTTTGAATGATTTATTATTATTATTTTTTTTAATTAAATTATTTATTTTATTTTTTAATTTAATTTATTTTTTTATTTTATTTTAATTTTTTTATTTTAATTTTTATTTTCATTTTTTTCCATTAGATGCAATCTAAATCTTGTAGTTAAAGTATTTTGATTAGGAGTAGTCTAGGTTTGAATTGGCATTACAATTGAAGTAATTTAGTCTTGAAATGGCCATCGCAGTAATTTAGTCTTTTGATGATTAAGTAAAGTAGTAGATTTGTGAAACCCGGGATTTAGATTTAGTGTGCATGCTTTTAGAATAGGATTCTCTGTTTTTTATTAGCATCAAAGTGTGTTAAATGAATTATGCTTTTATTAAGCATTGTTTTAATTCTGTAATTATCTTCTGAGCATTACAGAGTTAACATGTCAGTGTGGTTTCATTGTAGTTAAATTTTACTTGCATTAAAATTAAGTTTAATTGATTTAGATTGAGATTAAAATTGTTTATTTTCATTTTGTATTTAATTCAAAAATATGAATTTGATATTGATTTAGGTTAGATTCTCTGATCCTGCATTACCTTCACTTGCACCTTGAAGCTTACGAGCCCTGGATTGATAATTTAATGTTGGAATTATAACACATATAATCTACCCAAAAATTGGTTTTAGAATTTTTATTTGATATTGGGCTTAAATGATGGAAGTGGGTCTAGTTTGAAATATGATGAAAAATGGCCTACAGGTTGATGTTGTGATTCAGGTGGATCTTATATGAAATATTATGAAACGTGGTCCACAGAGGTGCTGAGGGTTGGAGCCTTCAGTAAGGGAGTCGTAGCTTCCTTCCAGTGGTAGCTGGTAAACCTGATTAGGGGGTTGGAGCTCCTTTCCGATGGGTGCTGGTAAATGAGATCAGGGGGTTGGAGCTCCCTTCCAGTGGGTGATGGAGAACATGAGAAGGTTGTAGCTTTTTACAAGTGGATGCCTGCATATGTTTATGCGTCTGCACCAATAAAAGATTTTAAGATGCTCTCCTTTATAATAAATGATGAAGATAGAGACGAGGACAACGGTGGTTTTCTCCCACATTTGGTTTCCACCTAAAAATCTTGGTGTCCTATGTGTTGCTATGTTTCTTATGTGTGATAGTCTATTATGTTATTACTTCTCATTGTTACTGTTTAGGTAAATACTAATGAAGTAATGATACATGAATTAAAGTAGAACAAATGATGAAATATATGAAAATTTAGTTAACTGGATATACATTGTTTTCCTTCATCATAGTCACGTTCTAATACATTGGTTTACTTAATTACAGTAGCGTACATAAATTTGAATATGAAATTGAAAGATTTAAGTGAGTTTTAAAACACTGATTCACCCCCCCAATATTTTTCCCAACAATTGGAACTAGAGTAGGTCACTTTAGTTGAATCTTAACTACTTTCAGTGGATCAAGGATGATGGTAAAGAAGAAGATAGCTCAAAGGAAGAAGTAAGAAAATTGTGGTAGTAATTGCGATATATCAAATGCAGTGGCAATTATAAACATCAACAAATATTAAACTTTGTGAGCACCCCGCTTTCTATTGATCAAGAATGAAGAAGACAGTAACAAAGAAATATCATGTATGTTTTTTTTTTATTTATTTTTTTTTTTTTTTATAATTGTGGTCCATTTCCCCTTCTATGTAATAATAATGATAGTGAAGATGACAATAAATCAGCTGAACTTGCTCTCATGGGTAAAAGTGAAAGTAAGCATTCTAAAGAGATAACAGATTAAAAAAGGATGGCCCTAGAAGCAAAAGAAAAAGGCAAGTCATAAACAATGGACAATGAAGGTATGTCTATGCTAAGTAATGATAACTATTAGGAATGGAAAGAAGAAATAAAGTATAAGTTAATGAACCAAGGGTCTGCTGTTTGGAATTTAGTATGTAATGGTTTCACTAAAACCCCTCCATTAGGTGAAGAATTATGAAGAATAATATAGCATTAAATGTGATCTTTCGTAACATACTTGATTCAACTTTAGGAAATATTATGCACTATGAAACTGCAAAGGAAGTATGGGATAATATTCAGGAAATCCATGAAGGAAGAACAAAATAAAGTTGTCCATCATAGGAACCAACAGGTAACCTTATTTCTAAAGAAAATAGTGATGAATCAAAATATGAGTATGTTATGTCAGATGGAGTTACTAATTCAGAAGAAGACATGATAAAGGAAGTTCTTAATCTTAGAAGAAATTCAATATTGCTTTGAAAAATATTATCAGTCTTAAGGATAAGCTGCATGCATGTGATCATAGGGATCATGTTAAATCAGTGGAATCTAAACAATATTGTGAGGTATAAAAGAACAAGAGAATGGGTTGAAGGAAGAGATTATCAAATTAAAGGAGAAAGTGGAAGAAGGAAGATATGTTGAAGAGGGAATGAAGAAGAAATATCTAGGAAAGGAAGAGCAATACCAAATAATGGAGGTTGAGGTAAACATTCTAAAAGGTAATTAGAAGAAAAGAATAAACATTTGAGATTTTAAGATAGTACTAAGATTTCGGATAATATTCTTAGTAGTCAAAGGTCTCCCGCCATTAAATCAGTCTTGGTTTTCATGAAAAAGGAGAATCTAGTTCACAGGCTTGTATAGGGATCTTGAAAGATAACATTATAAAATCTGAAATTCCTATCAAAGAGATAAGAAGTCAACCAGATCAACATCCAAAGAAGATGATTTTTCAAAAGAGATCATTTTATCCCAATAATAGAGATTTTAATCAATTCTCTCCTCTGATCAATAATGTTGAATGTTTTATATTTCATAATTATGGACATGTTGCAACCAATTGTAGAAGCAAACTATTTTGATCTCAAACAAATAGTCGCTTCACAGGAAGATCATTAGCTCCCAGGTACTCAGGTTTCTTTAAGGGATATTGTTTTGCTTGCAACATATTTGGTCACAGAGCTATTAATTGCAATAGAAGGAATATGAAACAGAAATATTATGATTCCTCATTTTACGGTCATATAAGATTTTATTCTTGTAACAAGTTTGGGCATGTAGAAAAAGAATGTAGGAACAAATCAATGGACTGCCACAGGAAATATGGAAAGAAATCATATAAGAAAATTGATGTCAAAAGACCTGAAAAATATGGATCCACCAACATTTATCATAATAAGCAAAAAGAAAAATCACATATAAGGTGTGGTCTTTCTCTCTACTCATTTGAAGATGAAGACGAATGGTAAATATACAATGGATGCTCTCATCACATGACAAGATATAAGAAAAAATTTGAGTCTCTCAGGGATAACAAAGATGGTAAGGTTATTCTTGGAAATAGTGCTCCAACAAAAGTTCTAGGAAAAAGTAAAGCTAAAATTAATAAATATATAAGAGTAGTTGATACTTTATTAGTTCAAGAGCTAAAGTGGAATATTCTAGGTGTAGTTCAAATGGAAGATTAAGGAAATGCAATTTTGTTTACATCGACCAAATGCAAGGTTATAAATGTAGAAACTAGGATATAGAAATTCAGACAAATTATATGTGTTTAAAGAAATGAATTTTCGAAGAAATGAGGATAGTTCTTCTTCTGCAGACTCAGAGTAAAAGAAGATGGTCTCTATTTTCTTTGAAGCTTATTTCTCACACTGATTGCAGAAGTGATGTGAGGTAAATGACCTCATGAAAAGCAGGAGATGATTATCGGGTCCTTAGGATCAAGGATGTATGATCTCAGGGGGAGCTATACATGTGTATATATTGATGATGATTACCATGTTGTTTTGATATTCATGTTGCTTATATTACTGATAGTGCATCTGATGTAGTAATAGTGAACAAGAGCATACAATACAAGCTCAGAGGGAGTTGTGATTATCATAATTCAACATTTTACTTTATGCACATGGATTACATGAAGGGCAGTCACGTATATACGTGATTTTCTTTATCTATGCAGTCACATATGTTTCTCTGAGATGAAGAAATAGTGGGAAGGATTCAAGGATAAGTTCTGATATGCTTCAGTCAGTTATTATTTGGCTTTCTGGTTTTGATATTGATTGGTTACAACCTGTTGATGCTCAGATTCTACTTATGAATGATATTGGTTTGTGATAGTTCATGAGTTTTTACAATGTGTGATTGCTGGTTTGATGACTTTGTTGATGGATGAGTTGGATGTAATCAGACTTGATAATATATAATTGGCATAGGTTCAAGGGGGAATTTGCTATGCTTCTAATAGTTCATTAGTGGCATTGTGATTTCTTGAGAATTTCTTGTTGTAGAATGGTGATCATGAACAATATATATCATTGGTGATGCTTCTGAAGACACATATGTTGCTGAAGTTTTGATATAGTGCTTAAGTTACACTTAGTGAAGCTGATATCAATATATTGTCACTACAACTGTTGGGTGATGCTTGAAAGCATTACATATTTGGTCACATGTTGATGCTGATAAAGATTAATGCTCCACTGTCCTATCTTACTTCATGAAGATGATTTTCATATTGTAGGATCCTATATGGTGTGTGACAATTGCCGATGACTATCATGATCTTGCTACCTCTCTATCGAGGTAATTGGTTTTGTTTATAAGTGTCATATTTGTCTCTTGATGAAAATGTCATGTAAATACCCATGATGTAATAATTGTAATATTATATTTAGTCATGTTTGGACTATTGGGGTCAAGTCAATTATGTATGTAATCCCATTATTTTGGGCATTTGATGTGATGTTGAGTCAAATATGTAACCCCACTGTGATGAGTGATTGATGTAAGTATGAGTTCTTGTTTATAGGAAAGGCCATATTTGGTTGAGTCATAGAGTCATGTAATTCTTTACAGAATATTAAACATATGCTCAGGGGCAGCATGGTCAATAAACATTGTTCATATCCAGGAGATTAGATCTACAGTTCTTATCCTACACAAGGGCATAAAAGTCTTCTTTCAGCGTTGGCCAATCCTTTTCCCTTGATGTCAAAGGGGGAGAGTAGCTTGGTGTTTGGAGAAAAATTCTTGGGGAGTAGCTTGGTGTGCTTGCAAATGTCTTTGCAGGTATTTATAGGTGGTAGTGACCAAACACCAAAGTGGTTGCCATCAAGTCCAAGGGCGGAGATTGTTGGCATTATGACTAATGTGTTGTCCTTTATGGAAAATTAATAAAATTGTGAACATGATGGTTATGGAGATCCTACAGGTGAGATAGACAAAGGAATATTAGTTCAAAGATAGAAGAATGGTAAATATAAAGTGTGATAAAGTATACACGGGTCCTGTGAAGAAAGGTCACGTACATATGCAAGTATGGTGAAAAGAAGTCGCACACTGTTTCTGCACCATGGTATTATGAATACTAGGGGTTTGTACCATGGTATTTTCCCATAGTAGTTGGAGCGACAATAGATATTTGATTTCATCAAAGAATACCATCCACATTACTAAGGGATTGGCCCAAGGTATTGACTAAGGCTTATTTTATATAAGGAAATCGAGATGAAGTGTTAGGGTGTGCAAGTTTTGTGTTTTATATGAATGATTTAATCTGAAACAGGTGTGCACCAAGGAGCAAGGAAAAGACACAAATCTGAAAAATTTGAAGTATGGTATCATATGTGCTTGTTTGGTTTGCTTGTTGATAATGTCTAACTATGATAGATCAGTGGCTTTAATGATACTCTTACATGAATATGAGATAGTAAGGGTTACAAAGTATATTATGTGGTTGCATCGAAGGCATAATTAAGTAATTATAGATCTAAATGTTGGTTTTCCTCTAAGAGGACACATTTATACGTGTATCTGCTTCTGGGTAGTCGCGTATAGATTCTGCAAAAGTTCAGAATCTGTACGCAGGTGTCAAACATGAGAAGCGTGTACGTACACGAATGTTCTTTATAACAATCATGTATACATGCTAGGGTTTGCAATATGAGCTAATGATGATGGTTGATCTGTCATGTTATGTTTGCTACTATCTGTCGATGAAGTCTCTCTTATAATAATTTGTGCAGAACAATAACATATATATTCTGACATATGGTTGATTAGGGTTTACAATAGCAATAGTTTGTTTTTGTGATGGGTAACAATGTTTAGCTTGGTATATTAATGAGTAGTTGTGCATTGATATGATCTATACTGGTTCAATTTGATCTAGTTGATTCAATGATTTCCTTGATGATTCAGTTGGTTCAGTGATTGAGTGATTTGATACAATGATTGGTTTCAGAATTGTTATTTGATATTGAGCTTACATGATGGAAGTGGGTTCAGTTTGAAAATATGATGAAAAGTGGCTTACAAGTTTGATGTTGTGAGTCAGGTGGATCCAGTATGAAATATTATGAAATGTGGTACATAGAGGTTTTGAGGGTTGAAGCCTTTACTAAGGGAGTTGTAGCTTCCTTCCAATGATAGATAGTAAATCTGATCAGGGGGTTGGAGCTCCCTTTCGGTGGGTGTCAGTAAATGAGATTAGGGGGTTGGAGCTCCCTTCTAATGGGTGCTGGAGAATGAGAGAAGGTTGTAGCCTTCTACATATGGGTGTCTGCGTATTGGTATAAGTATGATCTAGTACAATATTGTAAGATGTTTTACTTTATAATAAAAGTTGAAGACAAAGACGATGACAATGATGTTTTTCTCCCACATTTTTGTTTCCACCTAAAAATCTCGGTGTCCTCATGTGTTGCTGTGTTAATTATGTGTGATAGTTTATTTTGTTCTTACTACTCATCATTACTGTTTAATTAGAGGCTAATGAAGTAATGATACAATGGTTAAAGTAGAATAAATGATGAAATATATGAAAAGTTAGTTAACTAGATATATGTTGTTTTCCTTCATCACAGTCGCGTACAAACACTAGTTTACTTAATGACAATTGTGTATGTTTTCACCTACTGTACCTTTTTCTAATTGTTCCAAATGATGTCAATTTTGGCCCAAAAAGGGGATCCGAAGTGAAAAAGGCCAAAGGGAGAACAAATATCAGATCCCAAAAGCTCGAGGAGGAGGCCAAAACCAAAGCTTAAATTTCAAATCCAAGAGGAAAGCCCAGATTTAAAGAGGAGCGCTGGAGTTTGAGACCCAATCACATCGGAGCCCGATATCGGGGAGACTGGTAGGAAGCCATATCAGTGGACATAATATCAGAGGTAAGTGGAATCAAAATCATTTTAAATCTCTTTTTGAAAGTTTCTGATGAGAGGGGCTTCAATATTAGCTAGAACCTCGCCACAAAAAGCTCAAAGTACCAAGGATGCAGAGTTGGGTAGAGCCCCCTAGTGCTAATGAGGAATATCAGGGATTAAAAGCATTGAGACTCCTTCATAAAAAGTTCCGATGAAGGGGGATTTTGATAAAGATTGGCATATGGTCATGAGAGATCCACATAATTGTTGGTGCACTAAGATGACTTTATAAATAAATCTTAATCCTACATTAATATGTCAACCTGAGATTCATCTTTCTATTTCAACGTTGGGAGCACTGTTTGTGCGATAACAATAAGAGATTGAGATGCAGGTAATTAATCTTAAATCCTAACCAATCGTTGCAGAAATAAACAATTTCTCAACAACTCATTGACTCTAGAAACTCAAATGTAAAACAAATATTATTCTATGGTTCATAATTGGAAAGATAAATCAATTGCAAACTACTTTAGACAAAGATCTCAATCTAATATTCCAAATGCCAAAAGGAAATCAAACAGAATAATCGAATCCACACGTATTAAAGGAACTATTCAAATCCTGCTAATCACAAGGAGCATCCAAATCTAGAAGTAATTGCAGAAAGCATATACGGAGAGAAAACAACAATAATATACGAGACTTACTTTTCTGTAAATTATAAAAATGATATTAACCGAGATGTAAAACTTAATTTATCTCAAATTGTAGAAGGAACAACAATATAAATCTTTAATAGTAAGGAATAATTAACATAATACAAATGAGCAGTAGATCTTCCAACGACCGGGTCGAAAGCCTCTAGAAGGAACTGCTATAGAAGCTCAATGTACGGATTTAATGTGAAACTCCAAGTTTTTCATTAACTGTCAAAAATAAATTACAAAATCACTACAACCCTTGAGGTTGAATCCGCATTCATAGTCTTGTTGGAAATTAACAATGATTACAAAAGTTATTGTTCTTTTCATCTACTAGTGTTAGATATTCTCTATAAAATGCTAGCAAAAGCAAAGCTTATCCCGAGGATCGGAAGATCCTCAATATTGCTCGGTTGAATAATCGGATTCTCCACATCAATTCTGTGTTTTTCCTTCTGTCATTAGCTTGGCCTGCGTAGCTGGAATAACGACATCTTCATTTCTTGGAGCTGCTGTCTTATCCAAAGGAAAAATAGTTATCTAATCCAATAATCCTGTGCATAAACAAGCGAAAAATTAGGATTTTAATGCTAAAAACATGTAACTTCTTCAACACTACTTTTTGCTCATTTTTCACGGTCTTACTTCAAGAATATGTTCAAGAAGAGATCAAATTCATGAAAGCCATATGATTAATCAAGTAAATGAGGAGGGAAAACATCCATTTTCCATGACCCAATATACTCCCAAACTTACCTTTTTGCATGTCCTCATGCAATAAGATAATTAAGATGCAACTGAGTCAGAGAATGGGTAGGATATGTTTCTTCCTTGTAGATCCGAAAACCATTTTTATTTTTAAGTATTGCATAGGCTCGTCCTTACTAATATTCTGATAGCTCATAACCACAATGATACTCATCAGGAGGATACCAAATACTAGGGGTTCTGTAATGACATCCAATCCAAGTAGGACTCTTACTCAGGACAATGTTACCATAACAGACGATTCTAGCTGCAGCTGCCTTAAAGTTTTTGTAACCAAAGGGTTCTCAATTTATGAAACTATTGGGAGAAGCTATCCACCTTTGATTTGCATCCAGGAGAGATGCTTCTCTAATGTCCTCAAAGTATTCCAAACCTGACTTGATAACGTCTGTGTGGTTGGGACCCAAGGTAGACACAACCCCTTCCTGTTCCATAAACCTTTTATGTTGTATCTAGATTTGCAGAGGTCTTCTAGGTTCACCTCTTACCCAAATATCCAATCCACTTTCTCTCCTTTGGAAAGTGTCATGAGCCTTAGCCCATTTGAGCTAGTTTTTGGTGAAGGAGATGAAATCTTGGAACTAGACATCCCCGATGAAGGGGATGGGCTTGGCATCCCTTTCATCTTCTAGAAAAAAAGTTGTGCAAATATAATTCACAGAGAAAATGTTTTACATCCTCGGTCTATTTTTGGCAACATTTAATAAAATTGTGAGTAGAACTATAGTCAAAAGACTGACCAACTCTAATAGCCTTAAATTTTAACAACAAATATCGTTCAAGCAGAAAAAGTGCATAGTTTGTAGCATGCGACCTACATGCTAGTGCATCTAAATAAACAAAACAAATAATTTTGATTTTCTCCAAGGATTTTTGAAACTGTCCTTGTACTTCATCCACTTTCTTCCATTCCTCTCTGATATTGGCAAATGTCTCATCCTCTGTTCTAGTCAAGTCATTAAAGTTTTTCAGTAACTCTTGGTATTTCTTTAAAGGCACAACTTCTTTTTGATGCTACTGTAGAACTTGCTGTAACTTTGCTAGTCCTTTCTTCAAATTTTGAATAATAGCCTATACTACCAAGGGGGTATAAGGAGGTATGTCCTCAGTATAAGTAGTCTTGCTACCAATTGCTATCGAGTCTATTTGAATGGATATTTCCACTGTTGACACAAGAACACAAAGGTCTGTTTGAACAACTATTTCCAATGTTGACACAGGAACAAAAAGGTCTGTTTGAAGATATGTCTGAACATATGTTTCCACTATTGACATTGGAACACAAAGGTTTGTTTGAGGATCTTTTTGAGTAGCTACCTCTATTAATTCCACAAAAGAATAGAAATCAGTTTGAGTTTCTACAAAACTAGTACAAACATCCTCTGTTTAAGTCCCTGCTGGGAAAGTGCTACTGTTTTCCATTTGCATTTAAGTGGAATTAAGAAAATTCTTGCTTTGGGTTCCTATTGATTTCGACTCTACTTTATTTTTATAAGCTTTCTTAGAGTCTTTTAGCCATTTCCTAAGCTGCTTTATTTTTCTTTTCAGTTTCTTATTTTCCTTATTCATCAATTCCAACTTGTGATAATCTCTCTTCTTTTTTCTTACTATGGGCTTCTTCACTGGGGAAGAAGGACCAACCACAACATTTTCAAAAGTAGGATAAGTTTCAAAATCGTTAGGATCATGTTCGAGTAAGACTGTGTCTCCTGAATTAGCTTTTGACTCCTCAACATTGTCAAGGTCTGGTTCAAGTAAAGTTGTATCTCCTGAATTAGCTTCGGGCTCCTCAACATTGTCAAGGTCTAGTTCAAGTAAGGTTGTATCTCCAGAATTAGCTTCAGGCTCCTCAAAATTATCAGGGTTTCATTCAAGTGAGGCTGTATCCCCTGAATTAGCTTCCGGCTCCTGAGTTTCAATTGCAGAAAAATTCTGTAACTTCCAATTCCTGTGTATCTCTGTGATTTCTGGAAGAGGGTAATGTCTCTGTGTGGTGAAAATTATGAGGATAATTAGAACGGATAGGAGTAGGGAATTTTTCTTGTGGATTTTTATATTGGCCTATCTCCTAAAAAAGGGTTCCCAAATTTTCCAAGATTCGGGTCGCTTCTTCTTCATAATCCTGAGGAAAATCAACTCATTGTCTATCAAGGTATTCATGGGGTGATCTCACCTCATTTGTAGCTACATGAATGCTTCTCCATTGGATTATTCACTCAAACTATCTTTTTTTAACAAGAATGGATGTCAAGAAAAGGGCTTTCCTTTTTCGTCTCCTTTTTGGGGCTTGTACCTCCATAGTCTGGTGTTCCTCCTCAGGCTGGGCATTTTCAGGGATTCCTTCTAGGAGTGGTACATTAGAGCGTATAAAATTGTCCCAGGTTAGATGCAACTGAGTTAATTCCTTAGTGACTATTAATTTGATCAAACCATGATGACTGACTGTAGCCTATGGGTTTTTCAATTTCCTCACTCTACTAGCGATTTCATGTAATAACAAGCTCAAGAAAAATGGAAAATTGATTACTATCTTTTGTTTTAATGCTGCTAACAATTTAAGGTGATGAGGCCTTACCATTTCATGGCGGTCATCCCATGTGATGTGTTTCTGGATGACCTTTTCCATTTCGTGCCATGGCTCGCTCAGAGATGCAGGACAAATACGTTTTCCTTTCAGAACTAATTCCTCGCCAGGATCCTTGAATAATTCTACAACTTCGTGGAGTACCGTGTGTTTTTCTACCCATTTTATGCCTTCTGTAGAGAGGCCCATGACCTCTGCCAAAATGGCTGCAGTTACTACTATGGTCCTACCTTTGACAATTGTTCTCTTATTCTGTAGATTCTGCGATAATTCTAGAGCAATATCATCATTAAACCCCTGCAACTGAGCAAGATATTGCGTCCATCCTGCACGTTCTAAAATATATCGAGCTTGTGTACTGATTTGTAATAGTGTAGGATTACTGCGAACAAAGGTGCCACCCATACCTGCTATTTCCTGAGAACAACTGCAAACTTGTATGCACTATTGAAATCCACAATTCTCGTAATGAAACAACATACTTTAAGCTACATGTAGGAGTATAAGGAACATAAACTAAGTACAGACTCTCAATAATTATATCTGATCACATTGACATATATGTCATATGTTCATTAATCGTGCACCTTCACATCGTCATAATGTATGACCTTCCCCCTTTAATGAGAAAAAGGGTGACCACGACCTTTGAAGCATGTGGAAGGGAAAAGGCATGCGACATCATTAATACAACAAAAAGTGGTCAAAGTAGTCATATGGGAAGAATTAAATGCAATTAATTCACAACCATATGATTGGTGAGAGAAGATCATGAAAAATAAAGCGTACGAAATATACATCATGGAAAGAGATTTTCCTATTGGAGTATGTGTGACGAAATCTAATGAAGCGTTGTTTTAAATTTATTATTGCTGACGTCGGATGATCGGATAATGCTAACATGGTTCACGTAATATAAATATGCCGCCATACGAGTTATTAAGGATATAATCACTAATCAAAGGCGTTTTCTCCCTTTTTATTAATAAAGAAGAACTAAGGACATAGTAAGAGTTTGGCAACTTCAAAGTATAATTCAATACCATAGGCAGAGCCACTGCTGCCAGCAGGTGTCCATAGCCTTGAAAGGGTTTCCTTTTAAACCACAAATGAGCCAGTATCCCTAACTTATAAAAAATGATTTCCTTCAAAAAGAACATTGTTCTGGCATGATGACCAGATAGTAACAATGCCAATCACTAGATCATAACAAAGTGAATAGACCGGCTCTTGATGAGACCTCATGTCATTTGGCATTTTAGTGTCACAAGGACATTACCTTGGTGTTGTATCCATAATGGGAATGTCACTTATGTTACTTTCCTATGATCGTGGTAAGCTGGCTCGTGATGAGACACCCTATCCCTTTTTGAGAAAAATTAGCTTAGTATATTTCCAAATTTATTTTTGTTTTTGTTTCTTCCCTTTTTTTTGTTTTTTTATTTTTGCTTTAGAAATTAAGGGAGGCTCATCAAATCCTTAATAATAAGGGATGATGTCAAAAGTAAAAATAAAATAAAAATGCAAAGAATAAATACGCCTTATATTCTTCATCATATTTGTGAAGGAAACCAACATTTGAATGTGTAATAAAAGAAAAAATAGTATGGTGGGGATAAATCATGAACAATTTATAATGTATCCAAAAAAATAGACATAAGCAAGTATATTCATAGATAGAGCACGTCAGATTTAAAAAACATATTCACCAAAAGGCTAAGAATCACGATGATCTAAAGATTACTGCTTTTAAGGATTTAGATTGAACTCATAACCAAAAGTAATAACTGGCATGGAATGATAATAATGGGAACAACATTCATTCATGGCGATAGATTAGCAATTGTTCTTTCATAAAAAGGGACATCAAATGTTTCATTCGAAGAGGGGACAACAACTTCTCTTTCGAAAAGGGAACTATAATTATTTCGCCAAAGAGGGAACATCAACTACTCCCTCAAAAAGGGAACAACAATTGTTTCTTTGAAAATGGAACAACAAATGTTTCTTCGAAAAGGAGACACCAATTATTTCTTCGAGAAGGGAACACCAACTGTTTCTTCAAGAAGGGAACAACAACTATTTCTTCGAGAAGGGAACAAGAACTGTATCTCTAAAAAGGGAAAAACAACCGTTTCTTCTAAGAGGGAACACCAATTGTTTCTTTGAAATGGGAACAACAACTATTTATTCGAGATTCAAGAAGGGAACAACAATTGTATCTCCGAAAAGGGAACATCAACTGTTTCTTCGAGAAGGGAACACTAATAGAAATATTCCTTAGTGAGTGGCTGGTGATAAAGTCGCAACCGATGTCCATTCACTAGAAAGGGAGCACCAGACCCATCAATGGTGATTAAAGTTATGGTTCCATTATTATGCACTTCTTGAATCTCATAAGGGACGAGCTACCTTGTTTATAGTTTCCCTGGGAATTCATGAAATCTAGAGTCATAGAGGAGTTCCCAATCACCTTTCCAAAATGATTTCTTTTTAATAAGCCTATCATGCCTCTTGGCCCTTTTCTGTTAGATAATTGTTGTACGTTGCAGGGCAAGTAAGCGTGCTTCATCTAGTTCATTTAATTGCTGAATTTGTTGTGTTTGGGCCTATGTAAGATCCAGTCCAACCTCTTGGGCTGTCTTAAGAGTCTTTATCTCAAACTCTATTGGGAAGATTGGTTCTTTTCCAAAAACAAGTTGGTAAGGGGAGTATCCAGTAGTATTGCACCATGTTGTGAAATAGGCCCACAATGCTTCTAGAAGTTTAGCGGCCCAGTTCTGTTTATTTGTCGAGACTGTCTTAGTCAAGATTGCTTCTAGGACTTTGTTGGTGCTCTCTACCTATCCATTTGCTTGTGGGTGATACAAAGAGGTAACTTGATGTTTGATATGATGATTTTGCAGGGTGGCCAAAATCTTATGTCCTGTAAATTGCAATCCTTCGTCGGTTATTACCTACCTTCTTAAGCCATATCGTATGAACAATTCAAAAAGGAAATTAATCACTATTTCTTCTATGGCCCGTGGCAAGGATACTGTTTCTACCCATTTAGTCACATAGTTCGTGGAAACCAGTGTATAGACCTTTTGATTTGATGGTGGATTAAAGGGCCCAACAAAGTCAATCACCCATCTTTCAAAGGGTTCCACCACCAACTGTGGCTGCAATGGCATCTCATCAGCCTGGCTAGGATGGCCCATCCTCTAGCAGCTATCACAAGCTTGAACATATTTCTTGGCATCTTTGAATATGGTGAGACAGTAATAGCCCCTCCAAAGGATTTTATGCTCGATCCTGTGATCTGTGAAATGTCTGCCATAGGGCTCGTCTTGACAGCATTTCAGGATATCATAGAACTCATCTTCTTGAATACACCTTCAAATATGTAAATCGGATCTACTGTGGAAAAGATACCCTCCAATCCATGAAAATCGGGCGTTGTGTTGGACAATAAAATTCATTTCCTTGGGCGAAAAATGTGTTGGTAACTTATTGACTGCTAAATAATTTGCTACATTTGCATACCAAGGCGCTTTAATCGTTACAATGAACATGTGCTCTTCTAGAAACTTATCATCTACTGGTAATGGATCATTCATCTTAGGCACACGAGACAGGAAGTTTGCAACAAGATTTTCTTTTCTTGGCCAATCCTTTATGGTGATATTGAACTCCTGTAGTAACAACAACCATCGAGTTACTCGCCCATTAGTGATTGGTTTGTTGGCCAAGTACTTGATAGAAAAATGTTTAATATACAAGAAAACTGGATAGACTGTTATATAATGTCTAAACTTATTGATAGCATGTATAACAACTAAAAATTATTTTTCTATTACTGTATAATTTAACTCCGTGGGGGTAAGAATTTTTATAATATCATAGATAAACTAGGGCTTCATGTCCTCTTCTTGTCCAAGTACAACGCCTATAACTGTGTCTGTAGAGATATGGAAAGGTAACTCCTAGTTCAGTCCTCGTAATATTGGTGCAATTGAAATAAATTTCTTTAGATCTACAAAGGCAACGTCACATTTGTCAGACCAGTTAAATTCAACATTACCTGTTAAGACATATAAAGGTGTAGCAATTTTTGAAAAGTTTTCAATAAATTTGCGGTAATACCCTGCATATCCAATGAAACTATGTACCTCGGTCTATGTGCAGGGTGTGGGTAGTGCAAGAATTACCTCTATTTTCACTAGATCTACCTGTATTCTAGCGGCAGAGATGTAGTGTCCTAGAACCACACCTTTGGTCATCATCATGTAACACTTTATGTTGATTAAGCATAACCTGGTAGCAATGCATCATTCAAGTACCTTTTCTAGATTTTGTAAACCCTGCTCAAAGTCACTTCCATAAGGGGTAAAATCATCCATATAAATTTTGAGTCCTTCCTTAAATAGATTGGAAAAATGCTCAATATTTATCTCTGAAATGTGGCTAGGGCATTGCATACACCGAAGGGTAAAACTATGTATGCAAACATACTCCAAGGGCAGGTAAACGTAGTTTTATCTTGGTCTTTAGGGGTGATCTAAATCTGATTATAGCCGCTGAAGCCATCAAGGAAGGAAAAAAACTGTTTCCTTGCTAAGGTATTGAGAACTTGATCAATTTAAGGAAGAGGGAAATCTCCCTTCTGGGTGGTTTTGTTTAGTTCTCTAGATTCCACGCAAATTTTCCATTTCCAATTTTTCTTGGGAATGACTACCAACGGGGAGACCCACTAACTATCTAAGATAGGATAAATAAAATTTACATCCAACAACTTTTGTAGTTGTTCTTTCACAATTTCTTTGAGATGAGGATTCAACCTTCTCTGAGGCTGTTAGATGGTGCGAGCGCCCTTCTCAATGTAGATATGATGGGTACATAGCTGAGGATCTATACCTTTCATGTCTGAGTATTCCCAGGCAAAAGATTTTTTATATTTCCGAAGAACCTGAATAAGTCTTTGTTGTTGATGACTGTTGAAGTTACCGTTAATGTTAAGAATTTTACCTAGTTCAATCTCAATTGTCTTGCTGTTATAAACAACAATCGTCGGTATATGTTGTTCATCTACGTCCCTCAAGGGATTTCCCTATGCTTCATTATTGAGGATGGCTTTTAACACTTGGCATGTTGGATTATTCGTGGAAACTAGTCTATTAATGAATTTGTTAATCACATCATATTCCATTTGATTCTTAAATTCAAGAGCTTCTTCTAGTGTGAGAGTAGAGCACATGTTTTCTTATAGGTATCTAGGTGGGTGTAACTGAGTATTCACAATAGGTAGACTTGGTTTAGCTGGGGGATACAAAACAAGATTCTTCAAAGCATTTCCTTGAGTGATAGCCATGTTGTTTGCACGACATCCTATATAAGCATTTGCTGTTGCTAACCAAGGTTGACCCAATATCAAAGGATGTCCATCTAGCCTACTTCTTGGGTTGATGACTAGAAAGTCCACTGGATATTCCTAGGAATTGACAAAAACAATCACATCCTGTAAGGTTCCTTCAGGTCTAACTACTGATCTATCGACAAGTTCTAATAAGGTTGAAGTGGGTTCCAAAGCTATAATGCACAGAACCTTGCAGGCTTCAGCAGTCAGAATATTAATGGCTACCCCAAGATCTACTAGTGTATTTGGAAAGGTGCAGCCTTGTATGTGAACTATTACTACAGGATTTCCTGGGTCTTCATATTTAATCAGTGCTTGTTTACTCAAAAAAATATCAAATAAATTTCCTACATTTAGAGTAGTCATTTGATCTTTTTGACTCATTAAACTTAAAAGATCATTCGAGTGCTTGTCCTTTTGGTCTCATTTCCAATCGAAAGTGATAGAGTCCTCTTTTATTCTTTCTCAACTCTTAAAACATGAAAGAGCATCAGTTTATTTATGCGTCTTAAAAATTGTTTCCCACGATTGTATAACATCCTGTTAGTATTTTCTAGACCAAATCATGAGTATTCTTTAAAGTATATTTTAACATCTTGAAATTTATCTCTCTTTTCCTGTTAACTGAGATGAGGTCATCATGGCTGAACCATCTAGTTCACCTAGTCCTCCTTCCTCTCCTCCATCTGAAATATTGTCTGAGGAGCCTTTTCCTGAATTACTAGAGTCACTTGAGGACCAAGGTGTTGAACTCAGAATCATTCTGAGTATTCAACCTTTCTCATCTCATCCTCCACCTACATTAGATACTAGGTCACCTTTTGATATTGCCCTGGAATCTCTAGAAAATCCCATCCAGAGTCCTGAGAGTTCACCGACTATTGAAGGTCAGCTTGGACTGGTTATATATCCTCTGAATCCTTTGTTCGATCCTGTTGTGATATCATCTCAGCGTCCATACAATCTATACAATCAGCGAAGTGTTCCTTTGGAATTATCCCCTCGTACATCTTCAAACATTCGTCGTCGCTTGTTTCCATCCATGGAACCCAAAGGCGAAGCTCTAGTTACCTCTCCAGATCAATCAAAAGTTTCTACTCCACACACTATCGAAGAGGAAGACCATAAATTTCCTTTTGAAGGCTTCCCCTATACAGGGAGCATTCCCATCTGTGTATCAGGATTTTCCACCTAATTATGTGTCTTTAGCGCAATTGGTCTTAGGTACACCTAGTGCCTCATCACTTTATCACAACCTTATTTGGGTGTCTGGTGCTATGCCTACCACAGGTCCATTCGACCTACCAACAGATGGTAATTTCTGCAGTTACTTCAGGCTCAGTGTAACCCACCATTCCGAACCCTCTTTTCTTGCTTGTCCAACTCAGCCATCTGGTTCAATTGCCAGTTTTGAGTCATGTTTCTATTAGTTCTTCTGTTGGTGCACGAGCTGTGCCACCACTTGGGGGAAGAATCTGAATGTGTTTATTGCGTCAGGTAAAACTAATGTGATTATCTCACAGGCTCACATGCTTGGGATGAACCAGCCTTCTTCTAGTGCTATCCAAAACCTTGCTGGTCCTGCTGGATCGAGCAATGCCCAGTACCAATAGATCCAAAATCCCCTTGGTCTGTCTGGGTCAAGCAATTTTGAGTATCAGTAGCCCTATGAGGCTCAGGTTTAGTACCAAACTCCTTATGTTCCATATGGTTCCCAAGGACTGGTCAATCTCCCTTACATCCTTCAGCCTGGATAGTTTGTTTAGCCTGGTCTAGCCACTTCTTCGGGTGGCTATGGCCAAATCCAATTGAGAAATTTTCAAGGTCTTAAATCGAGACTTGTTCAAGTACCCTTGCAACAACAAGGACAACCTCTGTAGCAAGAAGGGAAACCTGTGTTGTAGCAAGGGATGTCTGTGCAACGACAAGGGCAGCTAATGCTGCAGCGAGGACAATTGCAACAACTGCAGGGGAAATCCTCACAATAATTTCAGCAAACCATGCAACCGTAGTTGTAGTATGCTTAGTAAACCTCCTAGCCTATGTCTTCGCAAGGCCAACCTCTGTAACCGTAGGGACAACCTTTGCAACCGTAAGGCCAATCCTTGCAGTAGCAGAGCCAACCCAGGCAACAACAATCCTTATATACATATCAACAGGGTCAACCCTTGCAAGGACCAAGTCAGGCTCAAGTCCTGCAGCAACAAGCCCAAAATCCTATTGTCCAAGGGAAATAAGTACAGAATCCTTATGTCCAAGGACGTTAGGTCCCAAATCTTATTGTTCAAGGGCAGCAAGTTCAAAACATGTATGTTCAGGGACAATAGGTACAACATCCATATGTACAAGGTCAATGGGCTCAATGATCCGAATGGAAAATGGCATCAACCCATGGTACTCATCCACCCATATTATTCATCAACCCATGGAATTTACCTTGTAAATGGCATCCACCCGTGGTATTGTGACATCCACCCATGGTATTCATTCACCCATGGAATTGGCTCGTGGTATTGTGACATCCACCCATGGTATTCATTCACCTATGGAATTGACCCATGGTATTGTGACTAAAAAATACTATAAGTAACAAGTCACATTTTGTAAAAGGACAGATTTTCCACCACGATGTAGCCTTTACAGTTTAGAGGCATGTAGCTGCCACATCTCTTCTCAGAGATAAGCTACCATTGCCCTAGCTGGTTTATTTCCACTTGGGTTTTAATATTAAAAAGTTTCTTTGTGGTTTTGTTTATTGGGAATTCTCATATTTTTCTTCTGGTAATTTCAAATTTTCAGATCTTGGGGTCTTTCCCCCAAGATCCATTGCAAGTTTTCAGATCTTGGGGGTCTCTCCTCCCAAGATCCATTTCAATCTTTTAGATTTTGGGGGCCTCCCCCCAAGATCCAGATCAGCGGTATCAGAGCAGATTACGATTCCATGGGAATGAGGGTTTCATGCATATTTCAGTCTCAATTTTTTTGAAGGATTTTTTTTTTGGGCGGCGACTTTGCAGATCAGATCTGAAATATTTGGTACAAAATTTACAAAAACAAATACCAGATCTGGATTCCTCTCGAAAAAATCACCCAATTTCAAAAAAAGAAAGGGTCGAATCAGAGTTCGGATGTGGAAGATATCACTGATTTAAAATCAGCTATTTTATCAGAATTTTTGTGACGGCGAAACTGTTGCAGTGCGAATCTGAGATCTCAGAGTGTCCAGATAAGGATTTCAATCATAGGAAGATGCAAAATGATCCTTCTGCTCTAAAAAACAGGTTATAATTAAATTTCTAGTAATTGGCCCGATGTTTATGTCTATTTTAATCTGGGAGCAGCATTCGGATGGTCCATTGAGCGTGCCCTCCCACCCCACTTTAGTAGGCACCTGCTTCACATTCATCAGTTTCAACATAGCAGCATTCAGCTTGGGTTATTTGGAGACGTGCCCTCCCACCCTAGGCTATGTAGGCACCTGCTACTTCATCAGCAACCAACATCATGGTTATGGGTCAACCGCATAAAATCCTTGACATCGAAGTCCATTTAGGCCGCACATTGTCAGAACCACAGTTGGTCACAAGTATTACATGGTATCTCTATCCTCGGATCTTCGTGTATCATGGTTTTGGGTTAACCACATAAAACCCTTATCTTTAGTGGCTCTTCATATTCAAAAAAGGCTTCGCAAGAAGGAACTTTACGCAATGGGGACCATTGCTTCTTAAGGAGGGAGGAATGATCCGAATGGAAAATGGCATCAACCCATGGTACTCATCCACCCATATTATTCATCGACCCATGGGATTTACCCATGGTATTGTAAATGGAATCTGCCCGTGGTATTGTAAAATCCACCCATGGTATTCATTCGCCCATGGAATTGACCCGTGGTATTGTAATGAAAAAATACTATAAGTAACAAGTAACATTTTGTAAAAGGACAGATTGTCCGCCACAATGTAGCCTTTACAGTTCAGAGGCATGTAGCCACCACATCTCTTCTCAGAGATAAGTTGCCATCGCCCTAGCTGGTTTATTTCTATTACTATTTTAAATAAAAGTTTCTTTAGGGTTTTGTTTATTGGGCATTCTCCTATTTTTCTCCTGGCAATGCAAGTTTTCAGATCTTGGGGGTCTCTCCTCCCAAGATCCATTTCAATCTTTTAGATCTTGGGGGCCTCCTCCATTTGCTAGGCCGTACACTGTTAGTATCACAGTTGGTCACAAGCATTACAGGGTATCTCTATCCTCGGATCTTCGTTCTTCATGGTTATGGGTCATCCACAAACCCACAGTTCATCGAAGTCCATTTGCTAGGCCACGCACTGTCAGAATCATAGTTGGTCACAAGCATTACAGGGTATCTCTATCCTCGTATCTTCATTTATCAGGGTTCTGGGTTAACCACGTAAAACCCTTATCTTCAGCGGCTCTTCATATTCAACAAAGGCTTTGCAGGAGGGAACTTTACGCAATGGGGACCATTACTTCTTAAGGAGGGAGGAATGATCCGAATGGAAAATGGCATCAACCCATGGTA
>APFE030396896.1:142961-160296 GCA_000404065.3 Pinus taeda | reverse complement strand
TCTTCTCAGAGATAAGCTACCATTGCCCTAGCTGGTTTATTTCCACTTGGGTTTTAATAAAAAAAGTTTCTTTGTGGTTTTGTTTATTGGGCATTCTCCTATTTTTCTTTTGGCAATTCAAGTTTTCAGATCTTGGGGGTCTCTCCTCCCAATATCCATTTGAATCATTTAGATCTTGGGGTCTCTCCTCCCAAGATCCGGATCAATCAACAACCTTTTAACCCGTATGTTGCTTATTAGAAACCTATGGCCAGATAGGTTCAAGGCTTTGAAGGTCAAAATCTTCCCTACGGAAAAGGTAACCTACAGTGGGGGAAAAATCCATATGGATAAACCCCTCCACTGTAGGGCCAAAATCCTTACCAGCATGGATCGACTCCTTCGATTGGACCTTCTTATCAACCTTCAAGACCTTTCAATACTCAATTACCATTCTTGGCTACACTACAGTTGCTAGATGTGTCTCAACTCATGAATGATCCAATTCTTCATTTTCCATACTGGCCTCTGGTCCCATCCAAGATCCCAAGTGATTGTTTAAAGTTCGTTGGGAAAGCAAAAGAAGATCCTCAAGCCCATGTGATGACATATCACCTATGGTGCTATTCGAATTCCTACGTTTGTGATTCTATTTGTTTTCGTCTTTTCCAATGAACCCTTACAGGTGCTGCAGCCAAGTGGTACATCGAGCTCCCTCGAAGTGATTATCATGACTTCAGCTCTTTAGCTATGGCTTTCCTCACGCATTTTCAATTGTCGGTCCATTATGAAACTGGCACCTATTTTCTTACATCGCTCAAGCAATATACTGCAACACACATCTCCGACCACATCCGTGAATGGAGACGTAGACGTCGCGTAATCAAATTCGAGATTGTTGATTAGTTGCTAATCGAATGGTTTACCAAGTCATTCGTTGCTCCAATTACTCACGATATAGATATGGGTGGATGTGTTACTAAAGAACTAGCCATTGCTCATGTTGAGTACTTAGATCTTGTTTATTCACAATCTAGCACTTTGTATGAGTTGTTATTTGATGCTCCGCGACCATCATCCGATCCAACGACATCAAAGTCATAGGCTAGACCTCCTGTTGATGGAGTAATTAGTTCAGTGTCCTAGACCCCTCCAAAATCTTCTTCCAAATAGAAGTTAGTCTTGAACACTGCTTCCAATAGTCCCTCTCAAAATTCACCTCTCCCTGGTAAAACCTCAGAGCTCCATGTTTTTCAGCCTACCGCAGTGGACAAATCCATGAAAGGTAAGAAGAAAGGCAAAGGCAAGGGTAAAGCCAATGCCCCAAAATAGGGTCCTCCTAAGTCGTCTGCTGGTGATTCTTCACAACGAAATCCTAAGTATCTGTGCCTCATTTGTGAGGAGTATAACTATACTAAGGATTGTCCCCAATGGTCTGAAGTTAGTCATTTGCTCAAAGGGACCCCAACTGTCCTAAAAGAGTCGTTTCCATCTTAGCAGACTCAAATGGTAGACCAGCCTCAATCATCTGCTTCCTTAGGATCGCAAGTGTTCATGATGAGTAAGCCTATTAATGTGGCTACTAGATCAAAAGATTATCAAACTCCTACTCCGGTAGCAAGGAAAGAGAAAGAAGCCACCCCTTCTTCTTTTGCCCCACCGAGTTCTGGTCCTCTACATATCAAGCGACCTAACCCTAATTCCGTTGTTCATCCAACTTCTCAAGGTATGATAAGGATGTCCTCGTATAATCCTAATGCTCTTCCTGCTCAACATTATAATATTGTTGAGGATTTGGCTTAGGCGCCTTTAGTTATGTCTGCTCTCGAGGTACTTCAAAGTTGTCCATCCCAATGGAAGTCATTACTGTCGGCTATTGGGGGTATTGGTCCTACGGATTCCAGTCTTATATGTTTTGATCTAGAAAACCATGTTCCTCATCTTCCTCATCATGTTTCCTTTCTCATTCAAGTCATCATCCATGAGAAAATTATTCATAGGACCATCATCAATGAAGGTGCCTCTACCTGGATCATGTTAGTCACTTTTTGGAAGGAAATTGGTTCTCCTACTTTGAACCAATCCCCTAACACTTTGGAATCTTTTGACGGGCGTGATTCGCGACCATTCGGTGTCTTACCCAAACTTGCCATTGCTTTGGAAGGAAAGACAGTCCATGTCGAGGTAGAGATTGTTGACGCTAATATCAATTACAATATTATACTCAACCGGAGTTGGACCCATGCAATCCATGCTATAGCCTCCTCCTTATTCTGCAT
This sequence comes from Pinus taeda, assembly GCA_000404065.3. Classification (NCBI taxonomy): domain Eukaryota; kingdom Viridiplantae; phylum Streptophyta; class Pinopsida; order Pinales; family Pinaceae; genus Pinus; species Pinus taeda. The sequence continues at coordinate 158,038 of APFE030396896.1, read as the reverse complement.
GATTCGTTTTCCCCATCAAGGGAAGATAGTCATCATCGAACAATTGTCCTTCTTTGCCTCTTCCTCTTTAGATGGCAATTTTCCATATGTCAAGCACACTGGTGCTCCTTATGAGAGTGTTGATGTAGGACCTGTTATCACTCAGGTTGTCCCTAGTGCTCCTAGGTAGGGATATGGCCAAGGTAACCACAAACCAATCTTCTGATTGCAGGTTCTAGCCCACCTGCAATCGGAGAGGGCTCTCTCCTTTCGATTCAACCTTAGTTGATGATTTTAGGCTAGCTTTCTGACTTCAAGGGAGTGTTGATTGTGATTGAAAAAAAGGTAGGATTCTTGAACAAAGAGGCACGGTAAGGAGTGATAAGTTTCGAACCATTAGGCATGGAGTCACAGATTGAGGCTTGCGAGCGTTTTCTTGGTAACAAGGGGACACAGAGCGGGATAGCCACACAGGATACAATTTTCTGTCTGCTGAAAGTACGGAGTGGACATCAGGGATGAAAGGAAAAGGAGAATCATTTCATCATGCCGATAAAGAGGAGAAATGGATGAATGGGATCCAGGAGCAGTTAAGAATTCCTAAGACATGAACTCATATGTGAAAGAAACAACGTAATCCAGATCATTTAAGAATACAGGCTCATAACTATTTCTGAAGGAAACATCGAAAAATGCAGAAATTGAACTTAAGGTGTAATGAAACAAATCTTAAGCTATTCTTTTTTCCTGCAATTTAGAAAGGCGAAAAGGTGGTAAAAAAAAACATAAAACTAAACAGAGGAGAGGAACACTTATTGGATCATGTAGAAGCACAGGAATTCCGTGATCATTCCTTGACCAAGAGAAAACATCAAGTAGTTTCGCAATCCATGCTTTCAACAATCTTTGATTATGGAAATTATGACTGTTACAGTGCGAGTCTCTGCTCGGAGAAAATGCTGGAAAGAAGACTGACCAACAACAACTACCAACCAACCAACCCCTCGCAACATTGCTTAGGGTGGTTTTTATAAGCAAAATATCGGAAAGACATCATTACAAGTGACCTTGACAGGTCTGCTTAGAGAACTCTTCAAAAATCTAAGTGCTACTGGAATTAAATGCAAGTAAATCTTTTTGGCTGCGCTGGGGGCAGCTGAATCGAAACAGGTGACGAAGTGGCCCTTGGGGGCTAGATGCGGTGCTGCTGGAATGATTGTGCTTTGGGAACTGCAGTTCGGCTCTGGTGTGAATTGAATGTGCAATAATTACAATTTGAGAGCTTCAAGTAGTTTCGCCTTCATTCTATGAATCTGCTGGAAGATATTAGATTTTCCCATGCTTCAGGCCACTGCTCAAAATATACGCTGATACTCTTTGCCGCTACATTGATGGCTTCTGCCGTCAACTGATACTCTTTGACACGCTTGATGCCTGATGATTTGATCTGATACACTTTAACTCTGTGATTGATCTGCTGCTATCTTTAAACCGGATCCTTTTAGGCATGATCGGGCGATTTTCGGGCTTTTTCGGTGAGCAATGGGCTCAGGAATCAGAAGATTCCCCGAAATGGCCTATTTCCCGTAGCGATGGGCTCAGGAATTGAAAACTGCCTCTGTTTCTTGATTTGGAGCTTCGAAGTGAGATTTTTCTTCCTGCGCGAAGTTTCGACTTTCTGACTGCTGACGTCAGCATGGCGTCGGCTGTACGGCAGATGACGTCAGCTGTGGTGGGTCCCTGGTACAGAGCGACGTGGTGAGGTGCTGGTACTGGAGGTAATGTGATGGAGAAGCTCCGATGCGATATCACAATATCACGTCGGCGGGGGAACGAAGGGTGTTTTGAGTTGGTCACTCAGCGCTTGCAATAGCCGACCGGCGATATCGCAATATCGCGTCGGCGGGGAAGGGAGGGTGATCGGCGATATCGCAATATCGCGTCGACGGGGAAGGGAGGGTGATCAGCGATATCGCAATATCGCGTCAGTGAGGAAGGGAGGGCGATCGGCGATATCGCAATATCGCGTCGGCGGGGAAGGGATAAGTGATGACCCGCATGGAAATGAAGGTGCGATGTTGCGATGCGAAAAGGCTTTAAGGTTCAAATAGAGTGTAAGTTTTGGGAGGAAAGAGCAAGTAAGTGAATGTGAAGGGCATTTGAGGTTTTGGAAGGGGTCCGATTACCTCAGAGGGATTTTATACTTTGGAAGGAGTCCATTGTATCTGGGAAGTGGTTTTGAAGGTGAAGGGTTCTTGCTGAGTTTCAGATAAACTGAGCAAGTCCCGGGAGTACTTATGGTTATCTTTCAACCAGGGGAAGGGATATTACGTAGGGGAATGTTACTTTAATATTAATAAGGGGATGGGGAGAATAGGGAGCTAAATAATAATGTTAGTGGTTAATATGGAGATGGTAAGAAAGCGCTAAGTTCAGGAGAGCTTAGGCTGTTGCAAAGGGGGTAGGACTATACTTTAGGAGAAAATATGGAACAACTTTGAGTCAAGCGGATCTTTACCCAAGCCAGTGTTATGAAGATGAGGGAACTTAAGAGGTGTCAAGCAGATCTTGACCTATTTTGGGGAAGTTAGTTAATGATTGGGGAAAACAGAGAAGGGGAGTCAGTTATACCTCTTTTGAGCTTTCTTGCTTATGAATTCTTGCTGATTGTGCCCTGAAAGATGTAACACCTAAAAACTTGGAACTGGCCAGCAATTCAACAACCTCAGAACTACCTACCCAGCCTACTTACCTAGCATTTTTTCTTCTTTGGGGGTGCACTTAGACTTGCAAACCCGTCATTCATTTTTCTTTTGATGCTTTCCTATCTACATACTGCCCTTATTTCTTCCAGAGCCCAGATTAAGCTGTTGGGCTCCTCTGCTTCTCTACCTATCTAAGGATCTGCCAAGATTAAACCGTTTGGACAGATTTACAATCTCTATATTCTAAAACAGAAAATTTAAACCTAGGGAGACCAAGATTAAACTGTTTGGACCTCCCTTTAACTAAAAAATAGCAAGGCCGGGATTACTTTACAAAATTTGAAGGCAATTGGATGAACTTGAAGTAGCCTTCTTCACCTGGAGACTGCTAAGCAAATATGGAGCATTGCAGCAAGAAAAGTACGACATATTTGGCTTGTAAAATGCCAATCATGAAAAAAGAATAACATGCTGCAGTAGGAAGCTAACAAGACCTTTTAAATATTCTGCTCTGATGGGAATTTTTCCACTCCCACCTCCTCATGTTGCCTTTGTCAACATGATCTTGGTCAAATATGATCTTTGGGTCAGGCAACATGATCTTGGTCAAATATGATCTTTGGGTCATACCTTCACCAGATCTTGTTTATACCTGGGGCGAGGTTATGCCACTTAGTCCCGCCAAAATCAATTATGTGGAAATTTTTTTGGCCTCAAGTTCAGTATCCTCTAATATTTCCGTTTCGAGGACATCTCTCGACATGTATTGTCCTGCGAGGTTCTCTTTTGCACTGCCTATTCACATGTCAGTTGATCCTAATATTGTCAATATCTTTCAACTAGAGGCACCTTTCCCTCCTCATAGGTTTAGGTTTTGTTTCCCTCCCCAAGTTTTTCCCAATTGCCCATCATTGCAATGGGGTTGTCATTTGAATTGTAACCCTCCCTCACCCAGGGGGCATGGGGGAAGCACCTTATATGAGTTTTACTCTATTATTTGGCCGATTCGACATTCACTCATCATGACAACAGTAAAACTCTGGTTGTCCTCTTGTTTGATTGATTACCGGAGTTCGACAATGGATTGTCCTCAAAAGTACTATGTTTAGGTGTACATTAGTGTATTATTCATTTTTGTGCAGTGTTGTTTAGTGTGTTAGTTTTCAAATAGCTTTCCTGTTTACTATGTTTTTCCCTGCTTTGCAGATGTCTTTGACTCCTCACATTGGTTTCGCTAATGGTGCTTGTCGTAGTACCCGAAATCTATCCTCCGTAGCATGGGCCATTTATAACCCTCATGGTGAGTTTATTGATCTTCAACGTATTGTTTTAGGTCATACAACTAATAACATTATTAAATACAACACAATTATCAAATTTTTGTTAGAAGTCATTTCTCTTGACATTTGGGAATTGGTTGTCAACCTGGATTCACAACTTGTTTTCCTTCAACTCCACGGGAAATATTCCTTCAGAAACCCTCAGATATTGAGAATGTGTAGACATATTCATCTATTGGAGAGAAATTTTGATTACATTACTTATCATCATATTCCAAACACATGAATACATCGAAAGATGCATTAGCTAATTATATGTTCGATAGACATTTACAAAACATGTGGAAAGCTAAAACAAATCATAGTAAGCAAGAAAATACAAACATATAATATATATATTATATATATATTATATATATATAGATAGATATATATATCTATATATATATATATATATATATATATATATTATATATATATATATATTATATATATCTAATATACATATATATATATATATATATGGTGATAATGTTTGATACATCAAAACCCCAAAAAATAATATGTGTGTTCAAATATTAACATCCATGGCTCGCAGGCCTCAAAAATGTAAATGTTGGGCATGGAATCCCCCTAAGGCATGTTTTTGGGCTTAAAGCCCAAGTTTTGACTAAGTCCATTGTAAAGAATCTACAAATTATGGGCGCGGAGCGCAAAGTAATAATAGAGTCATAGGGTTGTCCGCCCTTTTTTTTGTAATGTAATGTCAGTTTGAAAGATCTACCCATGGTCTGTGGACCATGGGATTGTATAAATAAAGTGGTATTCTAACTATAGAAAGAACAATGAAGTAAGATGAGTCTAAGGAATTGATGAAGCATTGAGTCGAAGTGTAAGTTGTGTCTTTGGGTCATAGAGTAGGAGAAGGCTCTGCAGCTGAGTGTGCATAGGCCTAATAGTCCATAGCTTAGTGCGCAGAACCCTGCAACTGAGTGCGCAGGGCAGGTCGAGTCTGTAACCGTGGGAAGAATTAATAAAAGAGAGGTTTTACCATATTTCCGTGTATCTTTTCCTATGTTATGTATTATTGGATATGAATTGCAAGTCTACTATTTATTTACTACGCGAACTCATATGATGTGTTGAATAAGTAAATATAACATAAGGCATCCATTTACATGAAGATAACTAACTGATATAAGAAAATAAGTAAGATCCCAGGTCTGACTTAGGGAATTAGTGCAGATCGCTACTACAAGTAGTGCAGAAGCCCCTCAGACGCTAGTTAGGGCTGTGCGAAGGCAAGTATACCAGGGCGTGAAGGCCAGGAAAGTGCGCGAAGTAACCTACATGAAAAAGACTCACAGCTGGACCAAGTCAACCCATCATACATCTCAAGGATGTGGAAACCTGGTTCCAGCACCCCCCCATACTACTTCAGGTGAGACCTCAATTTGTGCTCTGCAGATTGTTGCCAAAAGGGCCAATAGTATAGGGATTTGTTTGGCTAATTAACTCCTGACTTGGGTTAGGCCCCAACAAGCCAAAAAATGGTTCTGTTGTCGGGACCGAGATCTGCATAGAGATGTCTGATGTCATATCACTTGAATCCAACTAAGAAAGAAATTGAAGATTGGTTGGATAGGAAGATTCACAAGTTCATGGTGTAGGAGAATAGGACTCTGTGACTATTAAAAGAAGAGTGGTTAGACTGCTACCTGTACACAGAGATCCACGAATTTTTCTTCGCATCTTTCCATACTAAGCTATACGAGTGGATCACAAAGCTAGCAGATAGCCAAGGAAGGTACAAGCTTGACATGCCTATTGTGTGGAGCCTAGAGTTGGTGTACATATTAGAAGCATCAGAGGATAAGATTGCACACGCTGTTGATCACTTACTCGATCGAATTATCGAAGGATTCATTACTGAGTTTGCAGTAGATACTTAAGTCAGTTATAGTGAGGCATAATGACGCTTCCTCAAGGGACCACGAAGTAAGTACACTAAGTCTTTGAACACTTGGATTAAAATGCTACTGTGTGAAAAGTGCGTCATGCGAATACATTGATTTTTTGGGCTACACAAAGTGGGTCAATTTACAGAAACAAAGGTAGTGCAGAACTAGAAACTAGCCCCTTGATTTGACCTCCGCGAGGGGACAAGGAGGAGCTCATGAAGGTCTCACCAAGAAGTGCAATCAATTTGATAAGACGGAGGATTCTGCGCATACCACCCCCACCTACACCACTGCCAGTTTCATCGTCTTCACCCCCATCTTCGTCCATACCACCTCCACCATCACCGTAAGTTAATATGGCGAGCGCAATAAAGTTGCCAGTGTTCAAGAGAGTAGGAAATGAAGATCTGGACCAGTTTTGGTTCATGATAAAAGTTGTATGGGAAGCGCAGGGAGTTACAAATGATAACATAAAGAAAGCGACATTGGTTAGTTATATGCAGGATCACCCGCTGACCTGATATATTAAGCATTCTAATGACAATCTAAATGTGAGGATCGTAGACATCCAAACTACATTAAACAGAGAATTTAGCAGAACGAAGTCAGAAGCACAGTCGATCATTGGGTTCAAGGAGATCACGATGCTATCAGGTGAGACTCCTTGGGAGTTGGATCAGAGGCTAAAGTGTATGATTCGCAAAGCTAATATGACTTTGATAGATGGACAACACTGTGAATGGTTTGTAGCATCGCTAACACCGCATTTAAGGAACGCATTGTCACAATAGAGGCTAACAAATTAGGTCGAGGCCTTGGAGATCGAGATGAGGCTGCATGAAACCCCGATATAGGATCCTAACCTAGGAGTTTATCAGATCCACACGTAGTTGAAAAACTCATGCCTTGAGATGTAGATTTTGAAACAAGACAAGACAGCTCGCCTAGAAGTGCACGACAAGGTATGGTGTATTAAATGTAAGGGTCAGGGTCATGACAAGGACCACTACTTAGTGTTCATGAATTACCTCGTAGGAGGAGAACCAATTTTGTTACCAAAGGCAGAAGCAAGACTTAGCACTATGCCTACGTTGTGGTGCACAATTTATCAAATAAGAGGAAAGCATGCTATAGACAACTGTCATTTATTGCAGAAGTACACGCAGAATTCTCAACAGTTGTTCTTTAATTTTTGTGGATCAGTGGGACATGATGAGTGCACTTGTAGAAGCTATGAACTGATGATGGATAGGACTCCCACCTATAAAGTTTAGTCTGAAACGCGACCCCTTGACCAGAACGCAGGGATGACACGAATCGAATTTCAGGGGCGCAAATGAGGCCGAGGTGGAGGAGGACCTAGAAGAGGTCACAGATAGTTGATATGTTAAAATTGTGAAGGGCCAGGACATTATGCCTATGATTGTATGAATATGACACATCCATCATGCTTGTATTGTACATTGTTTGATCATGAGACAAAGGATTGTCCCACACTGATAGAAAGGTTGGGCGACAAGGGAGCACTCCAACCTTCCCTGACTCAGACCTGCAAATGATGAAGTCTAAGCCAAGCGAGGAAGACCCTAATGTGAACATTGTGCTCTGAAGTGGAATTATGACAGGGGATGACAAAGACAAGCAACTTGAAGATAGTACTTGGGTTTGCAAGGCTTTGACGAAAGAACCAGAGCTTGATTTGGAGCGTGTTAAGGAAACCTTCATGCAAGCTAGGAAGAGCTTCACTGATGCCTCCACTTCAGGAAGCAAAGACAGACTGGAGCTGGAAATGGACCATCGATTCTCATAATGTTCTTGGAAACATGTATGAAGCTACTACGTGACAGCAAGGCTATAAAGGGACTATAGGAACTCATAAATAGATGTGTTGGGACCGTGCCAGGAGAACCATGCGTAGTCAGGAAGATTGCAAAGCACACGATGAGGACGAGAAGAAAAATGAGGTTGACCACGCATATTGGGGAATATTAGATGGATCAAGTTATTCTGGACCTAGGATCAGATGTGAACATTCTTCCGAAGCAGACGTGGGAGCACATGGGAAGGCCTACGCTACAATGGTCTCCTATCCAACTGAAAATGGTGAACCAACAAAAGATCCTACCTATGGGAAGACTGCAGGGAATCACCATGGACATTGAAGGAGCAAGTGCGCTAGCAGATTTTGAAGTGATAGAGATTGTTGATGACAACAATCCCTACCCTGCGCTATTAGGAATAGATTGGGCCACTGACATGAACAGGGTGATAAATCTGAGAAAGTGTAAGATGATTTTTGAGAAAAAAGTCTCTATGCATAGTTGTACCTTTGGACCCTGCAGAAGGATTGGCTACACGGAGCCAGGCATGACTATGAAAACAATGACGACTTGGACTGCATCTACAAGATAGTTGTGCGAGAGAAAGACTAGATAAATCCCACCACAGATGGACGAATCCCATGGGAGCGTGAAAGCTCCTATACATCGGATTTGGATGAAGAGATAGAGTGATGGTAGAACTGGTTACACGAGATAACCATGCTAAACTATAGCATGATGATGAGATCATTGCACTGTGTATTGACAGAGGTAAGGGATCTGCCTACGTATGATGGGTTAAGCGAGGTAGATGCCTTCCTAAATGGATTCGAAAGGGAAGTGTCAGAATCTCAAAGTTTTGAGGCTTTGAAATTGGTATTGCATGCTACACCCGTGAGGTGGTGGGGTGCGCACCAAGGAAGCTTTGAGGACTAGTGTGAATGCAGGAGATTGATGTACATATGATTTGGGAAGCCTCAGATGCAATTAACAGACAAGATTACTAGATGAAAGAATCCGTGCGCACACCTATCCAGATGGATACAGGCATGTGTTACAAAACCTGTGCAGATGCACATAGAGTTTGTGTTAGGAGACACAGTGAGTAAGCATATGCAGGTGAGGCAATTGCACGAACGACCCCTCAGGTTGGAACAACAGATTATGGAAAGAATGAGTGGGTAAAAGGTTATCTACACAGCAACCCTTAATGAAGTGTGCGAAGCACTAAACAAGGCATATGATGCACAATGGACTAATTGGGACCTGTACGTACGAGCAGTTCTGTGGGCTTATAGGACAACATGAAAGAAACTGATAGAGCAGACGCCTCCAAGGCTGGAGTATGGAGGGAATGCTATAATCCCCATACACTATGAAATGCCTAGTCTGCGCATAGCAGCGCCGATAGATATGACGACTCGCAGAGCCTTGGAAGAAGGGATTGCATAGCTGAACAAAGCAGAATGCTTGGGACTTGAGGAAGAAATCCAACCAGGTGATCTTAGGCTCCAAGAACTTATGAAAGAAAGGGTGTGATTAAGGGATAAAAGTGCTCTGCTAGAAGCAGAAGTCAAGAAGCTTGAGGATGAAATCAAGAAGGATTTTCTCAATAAGAAAACCAGGGTGATAAAATAGGGTGCACACAATCATGTTGATGAATTTGGGGACTACCGTCGAGAGTTGATCAGCTTGATGCCTTGGATTAGACTGCAAATTACTAAATGGATCACCCATGATGGCGTGTTGTAGATGATAAAATGCACGATGTTGCCAATAATAATAAAAGGTGGAGGTTTTCTAGTAAAAGTGATGGATGACCAGTTGAAACCCTATACAAGTGGTGCCAACACCTGACTAGCCGTGGGAAGTACAGTCTTAACACTCCTGGTAGTTGAAAGGAGGTGCAGGACTAGTAAATACTCTGCTTGGGAAATGCACGATGTTGGAGCTACATGCATGAGCAAAGTGTCACAAGGTCCACGCCAGCGCAAAGGGGGCTACGCTGCCGCACAGGTTGGCTGGAAAGTGACCATTGTAGTCACTATTCATGATGTGATGCTTAACTTGAGAACAATGGAGTGGGTGACAAGCATTTAAGATGTGGTTTATGGACAAGATTTGGGAAAATCTGCCGAAGGGAGCATTAATGGACTGGATTTGGGGGGAACAATCAAATTCAAATTCAAAAGGCACTATAAATTACAAAGGGCTACCCAACAAACAACACTTGGTCACTTGCAAATTGATCTGTCGTATACCCCGAGTATTCTGAGCCAAGACTTGGTTGCCCTGTGCAAAGCATTAATTGAGCCCCTAATTGAGTGGTTGAGAGATTTCTGGATGAGTAAGATGGAAGCATCTAAAGAAGCTAAGGCAATTGCAAATATGACTGCCAAAGAGACTGTGTAGGCCCTAACCGTAGAAGATGCCCCAAAAGGTGCTAGGATTGTGGCGAAAATCCCTAAATCACCACGCATGCCGAGGCTGAAAAAAGACAAATAGATGATGATTCTGGTGCATGTGTCCCCTCGCAAGCCACTTTGCACTAGATTAACGATGGAGGAAAAAGGGAAAGCAGTTAACCTGGAAAGCGACGAGGAGGAAGAAGACATGGAAGACCTCATAATTGAAGAAGATGAGGACGAGGGCATGGAGGAAGAAACCGAGCCTAGGTACCCTCCAACAAAGCTACCCACATACATCCCCTGTAGAAGGGGAAGGAAAAAGTGCTCATGGACCTCGACAAGAGCAAGAGCTCTCTCTAGACTCTGCTCCTCCCAGACGAATCATCTTTGACGGCACACACCTGTGATGGGTGCAAAACATGAAGTTTGAATATTGGGATCTCACTGACCACGAGAAATCCCCTCACCTAGAGACCGCACAACTCATGAAGCCCAAGAAAAACACCATGAAGGGGGTTATAGAATTGGAGCCATGAAAGTGGTTACAAAGACTGGAAAAGGCAGGGTTATTAAACCTGCTCTGTGTGCCACATTTCCACCGTGCCCCAGTGATGATCTTCGTCATTAGGCAACTTCTCTACTTGGTGCAGGGTGGGTGTTTATGGTTGGAGGATCCCATCCCCATCACAGACCACTTAATCCATCACATTACTCGGCTCCCATGTAAAGGAGAGGACCCCGCAGATATTTTGGAGGGAAAGAGAAGTGATTTGGCCATCATGGAGGCCATGAAGAAGAAATATAAGATGTAAAAGAAGAAGAGGGGCTATGCGATCTCCAGTATTAACAGAAAAGTAGTCAGGTTGGTGACTCAGGTATTGGTAGGTAAGGTCATGCGAAAGTGCTGTGTGGAGGAGGTACCTGTGCCAATGGTGGCACTTATTGAGCAGTGCGTGGAGGGGTTCCAGTTTAACTGGTCCAAGTTCTTATGTAAGGAGTTCCTAGAAAATTGCTGCAACGCACAAGAACAAGGAAGAACATTTAATTATGCATGGATTCTACTGTAGATAGTGCTGCTATAAGGGAATTTCCAGAGGACATCCAGTTCCCCACGATTACAAGGGATCTTCCAGAGGCCACGAAGTATGCTACATGAACTGGATTCACGACAGTAAGATATTCTAGGTGTTCATGGAGATGAACATCAGAATGGGGATTAACCACAAGCAACAATTATCACCCAATATCTGCAACAACCTGCAAATCTTTGCAAAATTTAAAGCGAACTTCAACCACATATACCTCAGGGTGTGCAAGGACCCTGCCAAGAAGTGGAGTGAGCTACCCTTCATAGCCATCGATGATGCGATTTTCAATGTATTGGAGACATGGCTGCCGGAATGGAACGCCCTAGACATCGCCATGGTGGAAACATCTACTACGCAAAAGAGGAAGGAGGAGGCCAAATTGTGAATGGCACAATTGGTAGAAAAGAGAAGGTAAGAAGCAGTGGAAACAAAAGTGCAGGAGGCACGAGACATTGCACAAGTAGCAGCAGAACAGAATAATGTCACAACAACAACAACATAGGAAGAAGGAAAGAAGGTGCACGAGGGCTAGAAGCTGCCTCCACTGGAGCAAGAGAAAGAGATGGAAACAAATGAAGAAGAGGGTGGCACAGACCCAAAAATAACGTCAAAACAATTGAAGCACCAGTGATCGAGTGAGCAGACAGGGCTGCGCAAGAAGGTGAAAACATCTAAGCTGTCGATCGACTCGATCACCCTTACTGAGGGTGATCTGCATGATATAGGAGAGACGGTGCACGATGTCACCATAGAGGCCCTCTAAAATGGCATGGAGGAGAATCAAATTGTGTTGGGGACCCTTCAAGTGCAGATTCAGGAGTTGTAGGTGTGCACTCCTCAGGTTGGTACTCTTTCAAATAGCCTCGCAGTAGGGATAGTTGTAGCAGAGAAAATTATACGCGCTCAGATAACCAACATAATAGTGCTGCCAGAGAGAGCACTGGTTACAACAAATGAAGTCGACAGGCCTACGGTCAATACCTTGAAAGGCATCAGAATCAACATGGTTGCGCTCTTGTGGGAGATGCTCTATGTTCTATAGGATGGGATTACTGCAGAATTATGGGCTAGGGAGAGTCACGCATTGCAAGTACTGAGCAAGCAGATGATCAACATGGAGCAATTGATCTTGCACCGTGACGAGGTTGTGTTGCAGAACAGGTAGATGGTACAAGTACTGGAAGAAGCCTACCAGATGATCCCTGAGTTGGCCATCCTAGTAGACACGCCAGCAGAGGCGTGCATCCATCGATTAGTAGTAGGGGTAAGCGAGGCGTGAGAAGAAATGGCCAAGGTTCAGCTGGAGCTGAACCTTCAGATAACAGAGCTGCGATTGAAGGCACAACCATCAACCCCTCCAGAAGTAAGATAACAATGCACCAATGTTATTACATCGGGGATGGAAGAGATCAGCAGTGTAGTAAGGGGCTATACCAGAATGTTGGAAGAATAATTCGAGGTCCTCACCAATCTGTAGGAGGACCCTAACATCCAACGCTTAGAGACAGAGGCACGTGAGCTACAATAGCAGTATGATAGCATCAAAGGGACCATGCATACGGTGGCCCTCACTCAAAGGCTCGCGTGAATTGAACATGCCAAAGTGCTGAAAGAGAAAGTGGATGTAGCATAGCACAGAGAAGTAGTTTTGAAGGCACGCGTTCAACCTTGGATTGATGAAGCCTTCATCATTACAACAACAATTGAAGAAAATCTTGCACAAATGCAGGGGATACAGGAACAGATGTAGGGAAGAAGTTCCAACACCACGGTCTCAGAACAACGTGCATAGGAGATTCAACAGGAAGTCGCTCAGTACGCCACTAACCTTGTAGCTATTCGATCAAATTTAGAGGGTCTCCATGCAAATATCTCCACACCAATAGAGTTACTCAAGGGCAATTCACGATGTTTGTGTTGGGGGCATGTTGTGTGTGGAATCCCCCCAAGGCATGTTTTGAGGTTTAAAGCCCAAGTTTTAACTAAGTCCATTGTAAAGACTCCATGAATTGTGGGCACGAAGCGCGAAGTAATAATAGAGTCATAAGGTTGTCTGCCCTTGTTTTTGTAATGTAATTTTAGTTTTAAAGATCTACCCATGGTCCGCAGACCATGGGATTGTATAAATATAGTGAGGCTCTAAGTGTAGAAAGAACAAGGAAGAAAGAGGAGTCTAAGGAATTGATGAAGCATTGAGTCGAAGTGTAAGTCGTGTCTTTGGGTCGTAGAATAGGAGAAGGCTCTATAGCTGAGTGTGCAGAGGCCTAGTAGTCCACAATTGAGTGCGCAAACCCCTGCAACTGAGTGCGTAGAGGCCTAGTAGTCCACAGCTGAGTGCGCGGACCCCTGCAGCTAAGTACATAGGGCAGGTTGGGTCTGTAACCATGGGAAGAATTAATAAAAGAGAGGTTGTACCATATTTCTATGTATATTTTCCCTTTTTATGTATTATTGGATATGAATTGCAATTCTACTATTTATTTACTACAAACTCATATGAATGTGTTGAATAAGTAAATAGAACATAAGGCATCTGTTTACGTGAAGATAACTAAATGGTATAAGAAGATAAGCAAGATCTCGAGTGTGACTTAGCGAAATAGTGTAGATTGCTGCTACAAGTAGTGCGGAAGCCCCTCAGCCCCTGGTTAGGGCTGCGCGAAGGTGAGTATATTAGGGTGTGAAGGCCAGGGAAGTGCACGAAGTAACCTGCAGAAAAGACTCATAGTTGGACCAAGTCAACCCATCAAACATCTCAAGGGTGCAGAAACTTGGTTCTAGCACCCCCCCATACTTCGAGTGAGACCTCAGTCTGCGCTCCGCAAAATGTTACCGAAAGGGCTAGTAGTACAGGGATTTGTTTGGCTAATTAACTCTGAACCTGGGTCAGGCCCTAACAAGCCAACAAAAAATGATGGACCTAGGAACTAATCAGCATGGTGATAATGGTATCATGAAATGACTCTTGCTACATGAGTTAGCAATCGGAAAATATGATCCGATACTCCCACCATATTCCTCTAGTATTGGCGTGGGATGTCTCCCACTAGGACATACTCTCGGATTCTATGAGTCAACCCCTCACGGTTCCTCACAATCTCCTCCTTGTTTTCGCTTCCCTCCTTATAAGGAGTGACATCAAACTGGCGAGAGATGTGCCTGGCTATGGGGGACATCCTGGTAGGACGGTCTAGTCCAACATCTTTATTGATAAAACAAAAAGTTATAAACACATATATGTCAAAAAAAACTAAAAATAAATAAATTCAAAAATGATTTTTTACATTCATCATTGAAATCCTCCCCATCTCGAAGTGGCATATTTGAATCTCCGCAGAAGTCGGTACCATTGTATGGTCAATCCTCCATTACGATCAACTATCATCGTAGCCATGAGAAGAAGGTGGGCTTGTAGGACATATTCTAGCCCCCAAAGATCCTAGGCATCAAAGAACTCCAATAGACCATCCATGGGTCTCGTGGCCTCGACGGATCTACCTCATTCTGTTGGTACTGGAATAGTGGAACCCACTCTAGGAAGAAGGTCACTATAACAGATCTAAAGAAAAATTGCTTCATATTCCCCGCCTTAGCTTTTAACAACTGGAATTTCATGTTGATCTTCATGGTCTCCACCCAACTGAAGATTGTCGGTGTTGTACAGTTGATAGCATATAGAAACTTCGACTTGTTGGTTTCATGCTTGTAGGAATTTACAGGGTAAGTTCCTCAGACATAACACCAAGAGGACACCGCTCACAAACAGATCACAGATCAATACACCAGTATTTTGACGTGGTTAAAACCCTCAGAGAGGGAAACAGTCCACGGCCTGC
>APFE030396896.1:80520-138253 GCA_000404065.3 Pinus taeda | reverse complement strand
GGTAAGTTCCTCAGACAGAACACCCGAAGGACACCGCTCACAAACAGATCACAGATCAATACACCAGTATTTTGACGTGGTTAAAACCCTCAGAGAGGGAAACCGTCCACGGCCTGCGCCAACGTGGCTACTACAGGCAATTTATTAATAAAAGAATGAAAATTTACATAAGCTTCTCTCATGCACGGTTAACCTACATATGACCCTCCATGCGCTTTAAATAGAATTCATGGACCAATCGGGTGTCAAGCCACGGATCAAGTGTCGGTAATACCGAGGAGAGAATGAACCGTCGGATCACTACATATCGTGACCGTCGGATTTGTAAGTTACAAAATGTACAACGGTAAAGAAACACACTTTACCTAACTCTATACCTAACTCTATACTAGACCAAGTTGAACTTAACTATTTCCTATGTGTCGGAATATCCTAACAATGCTCTGCTTGGGAACCAACCACTCAGTTAATAGTCAATAGTAGCACTCTTAGTGTAAGATCTCATACAGTGGCAATCTCAATCTTGCTGCTCTTGGATTTGAGGGCTTCTGGGTAATGTTGGAAAAGTAGCATGGATATGCTTGCCCCAATTGGTCATGACCCATATAGATTGACTGGTTCCACTCTCCGAGACAATCCTATGATGAAAGAGATATCTGAATTTTCCAACTCCAGCTCCTAGTCACCAATGATAAATATTTCCCGATTAATGTCCCAAAGTATAATCAGGTATCAAAGCAGCTCAGGTTAACCCCACATCCTTGGTGTGAGAAAGAACTTTAGGAGCTCACATTTTCTCAACGTGTCCAAGAAGTTCTTATCATCCATTACTTGGGTGTCCACATCTTCGAACTCACGTTCTTTCCAGTCTAACATTTTCGATGATTCTTTCCTGAAAAAGCCATGTATTCATGTCAATTATAATTTCATGCCACTGGAATTTGGATTCAAATGGTGGATTTAAGAGAAAAAATGATTTTTTCTTTGTTCACGGCATCGACGCGTTTGTTTTAAAAACAGTTGCACTGATGATGCAGTTGGTCGTTTTAGCAACCTTCGATCAACGCAATTCTGTGCTGGAAGTCACATCGAATGAGGGTAATTTTTGTTTTTTTTCCAAAACCTCCCTTAGAAATCCAAAAAATGGATAAAAAAAAGAATAAAAAGTATGGAAATGGACCTTAAGGACTTGGCTCTTACTGGCAACTGAAGGCTTGGCGAATGACCTCCCGGATCTCTTGTAATATGCTTTGGAAAAATTAGGGCAAAAGTTGGTAAAAAGTTTTTCACCAAGGTAAAATGATAAATGGTAAAAAAAATTACTTTTCCCTCCTTTTATTCAGTTTTTCATGAAATATTAGGGGTTTTAAGTATTTTTGACCTATTTCGCCTCAAGAATTGGATAATGTCTTTACTTTTTGCGCAACGATAGGTGATGGATGTTCGACGGTGGTACCGAGTCATCTTTAAGCCCTTTTCTGACTCATAAAAGATGAAAATATTGCCGAGTATCTTTCCCTTTTTTACTCGTTAAAACAAAATAAAAATATGGAGTCTGCTTTCAAACTCTTTTTTGACCCTTTAAACACGAAAAGATTGCCGAGCTCTTGTTGTTTTGAACTCGTTAATAGATGTGAAACATCGTGTACCCGGTATACTTTTACCCCTTTTTCATGCTGGGATGCACTATTTACAAAAAATGTACTCCTTGACTAAAATGGTCAAGCGGTTCTCTCAAGTATAATTTTCTACCTTTTCGGACTCGAGAGACACAAATGTACGAAAAGGGACCATGTGGATTTTTCTTTTCCATGCATTTTTCAAACTCTCTAAACATGGAAAAGATACTGAGTTACACCTTTGTGAGACTCGTTAAAATATTAAACGACATCGGATTCGTCATCACGAAGAACATGAGCTTCTCCTTCCTAGGGCTTGTTAAACTTACTAGGTTGGATTCATTTGAAGGATGGACTTAGAGTGAAAGAATATGATATCCCCTTCAAGGTTGTGATAAAAAATAATCGGGGTACCTTCTAGAGATGGTGGGGGGAAATTTGGAAGTTTTATCAATTGTGTCGGCAACTCACTCTTGAACATGACACTTTCTACTTCGTTTCAGGTTGATATATCCTCACTTCATCTTCGAACTTGGGTTGGGTTGTTTATTTTTTCCTTCCATTTGATCTCTACCATGTCATCATGACCATGGATCCTATGGATCCCAAAGCTACCAAACTTCTAGTCATGTTGTCGATATGTTCAAGAGTTGTCCCTTTGCAGTTACACCTACCCCTACTTCTCTGTATCATCCAAAATCATTTTGCATCACTTTGTCTCGTGTCGCTAATGTGGGATACATCATGACCCTCCTTCGACATGGTCGCTTCCTATCGACTTCAACTCATTATCCAGGAAGTCGACCGAGAGACTCCCTTCCAGTACCTTAGAGCTTGCATGCCCCAATGCCAAGTTCTTCGCACTCAACGACAAGTTCACATCATTGGCTTTCGATCGGGTGATTTCACAGATGTTTGACTTTAGTTCCTTTGTTGACATTTTGGGAATTGTGTTGATAGTACCTTGCAGACCATTGTCATTATTGGTGGTTTCTCTCATGCTTGTTAGCATTTCACATCATCAGCTGGTAATCAAGTGATTTTCTAGCATGTTCGATGTCAACACATCTATTCACATGATAGTATTTGTACTTTTATCGGGTCTTGTTGGAGTAAAAGACCCTGGGCTCAGATTACAAAGGTCCAGGTTGCAAGGCAATGTGACATGATTGTGTTGATATGCATGTCTCTTTCATATGGGTGGTTGTGACCATAACATAAGTTGTCATAAGAGATCCTTTTCATTATTTGATGGTTGTGACCATACCTTGGTTTCAATATGATCCTCTTTATCGGATGGTTGTGCCCATGCTTGGATCCATTTACATGATCATTCTTTAGATGGTTGCATCCATACCATGATTCATGTATCCTCTAACAGAGTTTTTAGTAATGTGTATGTATTTGTACTTGCTTGCAGGTTTTCTGAAGATAGACTCTAGTTCCCTACACTGATTCATAAAGAATTTAACCCCTCACTATAGTTCGGCCTTCATTCTTTAGGGGGCATCTGTTACAAAAAATTTTGTCACTGTCCTTGTACTCTCTGATCCATGATCCAGGAGGACCTCTACAGTGAACCCTGCATGCTTTCCCTTCATGAAGAAACTCCCATTGTGTCCCTCTTCATGAGCAGAACAATTCCCTTTTGCATCATTTCCCAAAAATATTCTATTTTTCCCGGTTTACAAGACTGGCGCTAATGACCCATGTCCTCCTCGAAGTGATATTTAGGGATTACAACTGTCCCTAGCACCAATAGAAGCGACTGAGCCTTTTTTCAGTCACACCAATCCTGTTTTGGAAAGTTTTTTAAATAAGGAGCCAAAACTTCCAGCTCTAGAAGCTTCATAACAGAAGTCTAGTAAATGGTTAGGTCGGATGGGGTCAAGGAGATGAGTTTGGGCTCCTTTCCCCTATTAGGATGGAGCTACCTCAAGAGATAATACCTTCCCCCATGAGAAGAGAATCTATCTCCCATCCATTCATGCTATATAAGCCCCCATTTTTCCTAAGCACAAGCTAGTTGTAGAGTTAGTGTGTGTGTGCTAATGCTAATTAAGTTTTGATTGTGGAGTAATCAACAAGCTATCCATAGTTGTATCTCTCTAGTTTGTGGGAGGGAGAAGTGTAAATTTAGCTTAGTGTGAAGCTTAAAGGGAAGAGCCTTAAAACTACCATTGTTGAGGCCATCATGGAATGCTAATGCAAGTGTGTGGGAACCTGGATTTGTCGGAGGAGAACAACAATGTCAAGACAACAATTGTAATCTCTTCTTGATTTAATATAGATGGAAACTATTGATTGATTTACTACATAATATGTCATTTCACATGTTTATGGATTAATGCTTCTTGACTTGTTGAGTAGGTTGAATTACAATTTGTCTATTATCATGGTTTTTGTTTTTTGTTGTTTACTTTTTTTAGGTGTTTGAAGAAGGAAACATGAGATAGCTAGAGCGAACAAGCAAGGTCATCACCAAATGGGATAAGCGGACTAAGAGGTAGGCCCTCTTAGTTGGTTCTAACCTAATTAAATATTCCGTAGCATGTCTTGCTTCTAGCTAGACCCACTCTCGGGCTAGTGGAATTGTTTGTATCCGCACTTAGAATTTTACTTCACCACAACAGGACATTTCCTCTTCCCATTCTTATGTCTTGGGACACTTTTCAGTAGATAATTTCACACCTACAGGAATAGGAACCTTCACTGGTTTACTATCCTGCATATTAAACCTTTGTAGTATTGTCTCGACATACTTCCTCTGGTTTAACCAGAGCTTCCTCTTGGCCCGATCTATTTTAATTTCCATGCCCAAAATATAGTTTGTAGCACCAAGATATTTCATGTCGAATTTGGAGGACAATTGGGCCTTCAAATCCTAGATAATTTATTTGTCATTTTCAACTAGCAACATATCATCCACATACAAGACCAAATAAATAATATGGTCACCAATTAACTTAAAATACACACAGTGATCGACTTTGCTTTTGATGAAGCCAGGTCCCCATATAAATGTATCAAATTTCTGATACCACATCCTTGGTGACTGTTTTAACCCATACAGAGACTTTTTGAACTTGCATACTAGTTCTTTCTTACCCTTCACTGCAAAGCCTTCAGGTTGCTTCATGTAGATCTCCTATTCCAGATCCTCATGAAGAAATGATGTCTTCACATCCATTTGTTCTACCTCAAAATAAAAAGAAACAACAACAGATAAAAGTAATCTAATAGAAGCTTACTTGGCAACTGGAGAAAAAATATCACCAAAATCAATTCCCGACACTTGGGAATAACCTTTTGCTACCAACCGAGCTTTATATTTCTCCACCTTTCCTTCTACATTTGTCTTCTTCTTGAACACGCATTTGCTGCCAATGGGTTTCCTTCCATCCGGCAACTCCACCAGATCCCAAACTTCATTTTTGTGCAAAGATTCCATTTCATCAACCATGGCCTCTTTCCAGAGTTTTCCATCCTCTAAATCTACTGCTTCCTTCACAGTTTTGGGATCATGATCATTAATAGAAAAAGAAAAATTTGAATAGAAAGAAAATGGACTATACCTTTCTTGCTTCCTTCTTTCATGAACTGATCTTCTCGCAACCGAAGTTTGTGGCTCTTCGTCTTATGATTCCTTTTTCTATGTAGAGTCTGATTCTTCCTCCTTAAGCTCAAACTCTATCTTCTTAGGTTCCTTTGATGGGACTTCATGTTTAAAAACATCTTTTGCCTCTCTGAACACCACATCTTGGCTGTACACAACCTTCCTTGTTACTGGGTTCCAAATTTTATAACCCTTTAAACCATCCTTATACCCAATAAAGATGCACTTTGCAGATTTATTATCCAACTTTATTCTTTTCTCCTTTGGAACATGTACATATGCATCACATCCAAATATAGTCAGATGTGAAAGAGAGGGTTTCTCACCAGTCCATACCTCTTGTGGAATCTTATCCTCCAACGCTCATGAAGGTGATCTGTTGACTAGGTAACCTACAGTCTCCACTGCCTCTACCCAGAATTCCTATCCTAACCCAACACCATTGAGCATGCTTCTTGCCCTTTCCATCAACGTGTTGTCCATTCTTTCCACAACTCCATTTTTCTCAGTTGTGTATGGAGTAATATTCTATCGTGCTATACCACACTTCTTACAGAGTTCTTCAAATTCCTTCTTGCAAAACTCTCCACCATATCTGTCCTCAACGCCTTTATCTTCTTCTCTGTTTGGTTTTCCACAAGAGCCTTAAATTATTTAAGCTTGTCAAACACTTCAAATTTCTTCTTAAGGAAATATATCCATGTATTGCTTGAGAAGTCATCTATAAATGATACATAGTACATAGACTTACCCAATGACGGAACCTTCACAAGTCCAAACACATCACTGTGCACAAGCTCTAATATCTATTTCACCCTCTTACCAGCAGAGGGGAAACTCACCTAATTCTACTTCGCATATACACAATTTTCATAGAAATCAAAATCCAGAGTGTTATTAGTCATACCTTCTACCATACCTTTACCATGAAGTATTCAAAGACCCTTCTCTCTAATATGTCGAATCCTTTGATGCCATAGCATGGCCTTTTCTCTAGAGACCACTAGATTTTCTTCTCCACTTCCTGGAACCACAGAACTATTGCAACCATCAACAACAGTGCTACCTTGCAGCTTGTACAGAGTTCCAATCCGAACTCCCCGCATCAATACCAGTGCTCCCCGAACCATCTTGTAAGTATATTTCTCGAACACTCTTTTTACACCTGCATCATCCAACTTGCTTACAGAAACCAGATTTCTGGCTAATGCAGGAATATGTAAAACACTCAGAAGTGTTCTAACCCTTCCACCTTGCAACTTCAACTTTACTTTTCCGTGACAAATGATTCTAGCCTTCCTATCATCCCCCTAAAAAGACATCACCACCATCGTATTTCTCATACTCGCAAAACCACTCTATATGGGGAGTGAAGTGAAAGGATGCACCTCAGTCAATAAACCATGCCTCGTGATCTACATGTGTACTTGAAAAAGCCAAGTACATATCCCCATCTTCATCTGAGGTGGTTTTCACTTCTGCAGAAGTATCATCATCAGATCACTTTCCTTTGTCAGGAGCTTTAGATTTATAATCCCTTTTGTAGTGCCCTTCCTTTCCACATTTCCAACACACCTTTAGAGGTTTTCCTGGAGATTCAGATCTCCCTCTAGATTTAGAACTCCCACTCGATGACTTATTTTTGTTTATGTTCTGGGACCTTCCTTGTATAGAGAAGGCATCACCATTCTAGCTCTCCATATTTTTCCACCTCATCTCCCCCATCAGTAAGGATGAGACTATTTCATCAAACTACAAGGAAATTGCATTGCTACCTATTGCAATAACCATACTATCCCATGAATCTGGTAGAGAACACAACAAATTGATGCACATATCTTCATTTGAAATTTTAATATCAACAGATAATAACTAATTTACCACAGTATTAAATGCGTTCTGATGCTCTGTCATCGAGTCTCCATCTTCCATCCTCAAGTTATACAGCTTTTTCCATAGGAACAATTTATTCACCGGAGACTTAAATTGGTACAAATTCCCTAACTTGTCCCACAAATCCTTAGCCATAGCTTCCCCTGATACATTCAGCAATACTGAATCTGAGACACACAATCTTGTTGTGCTCTTTTCCTTTTGATCCAACTTCTTCCTTTCTTCATTAGATACTCCCATTGGTTTAGTACTCGGATCTACCACGATCCATCGATCTTTATCTACCAATAGATCCTCCATATTGATTTTCCATAACACAAAACTATGACCATTAAATTTCTCAATCTCTATCTTTCCACTACTCGCCATCTTCTTTCACCACCAGAATCGATCCACAGATCTCCCACTCAACAGGGTCTACCACTGGCCCTAGCGAAACCCCTTAGCAACAAAGGCATCCCCTTGAATCCAAAAAATCTCTGATACCAAATGTAGATTTTAACCCCATACAGAAATTACCTGCATACGAATTCTAAGAACAGAAAATAAACAATGTGAGAGCATAACACATAAAACACATATACATAAAGGTTTACCCCTGGATCCCAAAACTGGGGCTAGCAACTTGATTTTTCATTATGTTCCTTTCAATGTTACAATACATATATATACATGCCGAAGCATCCAATACCATGGACCAAAACCATCGCATCCAAAACCATGTACAAAAACCATGCACAAAACCATCGGTAGGTTTGCCAACCTAATATAGGGTCTCAAAACAATTTCCCTGGGGTGTTGCCCCGGACCCTGTAGAGGGGGGCTAACCACCTTGCTCAAACCCCTTGTGACCCCCCTACTGCACAATCAACACAACAAAGGGGCGACTCTGCCCCACCTCTAACCCCCCGGTTAACTAGCTGGGCTACTTGTGGAAATAATATAACACAACCCAACATAACGTGGTTTCCTCTTTGTTCTGGATACTTTGTTTTCCTCATTAAGGGAAAATTTTCACCATCAACCAATTATCCTTTTTCTCTTCTCGTGCCTCGAATGGCAATGTCCCATATGTGGGAAATAACGATGTTCCATATGAGAGTGTGGGAGCAAGTCTTTTCAAAGATTCTGCTTTAATGCGAACTTTTTCTCTCCCACCTCTGCATGTCACCTTGATCAATATGATATCTATTTCTACAAACACATGGATCATTCCTTCTCTAGATCAGATTGACTTGTTTGGTGATATTATGCCACTAAATCCATTGGAACAAGCTTATCATGAAATTGTCTCATCTTCTATGGCTGCTTCAGAAAGTCATGTTGCTCTCAGTATGTACCTGGATACCTATTCACAATCTCCTTGGCTTGGTTCTTGGGATTCTTCGGATCCTTTGAACAAGATATACCCCATCGATGAGAGTATTGTTGAGGTTATGTATCTTGATGAAACCCGTTGGAATGATATCCATCATAGTTCCTAGTTTCTTCGAAGACTAAGTGAGATCCCTTGGTGTCTTGAAGATTTTGTTTCTCATAACCTGATGCATCCACTTCAAACACCTGTTTTTGTGGACGAGGTCTTTTCCAAAGGTAATATGGGGCATATTACTACAACGTTGCCTATTGACATTTTGGTCCAACTTGAAATTGTCAGAATATTTCAACTAGAGGTATCTCTCTCTCTCATTATGAGATTAAGATTTTTGCGCATCTTGTTGTGAGTTGTTCTCACCGAGTATTCATCTCAATTCACCCATTATCATAATGGGGTCTTTATCTTGTGACTCATAATCCTCACTCACCCGGGGGGGAATGGAAGCATGGTCATTTATGTGTGTTATTAAGCTATTTGGCTGAGTCGATGCTTACACATCATGCCAATGGTGAAACTTTGGTTTCGTTCTCTATTGACTGATTACCCGAGTTTGAAAATGGGATCCATCTGAAATTTTTGCATGTAATCGTTCCATGTAATTACTTTTGTACATTAGTGTCCTTTTAGATTTTTGGTGTGATTGTTTGCTTTGCAGACATGTTTTTTCTCTTACCTTGTGTTCTACTTAGTTTGCAGATGTCGTCAAACCATTATGTCGGTTTGTTGATGGTAGTTTTCGTATCACACAAAACTTATCTTTCGTAGCTTGGGCACTATTTACCCCTGATGGCGAAGCTATTTTCCTAGGAAGAACAACTAATAATATTGTCGAGTATAGTGCAGTCATTGAAATGTTCATTGAAGCAGTTGCTCTTGGCATTATAAATTTAGTTGTTAAGTTAGATTCACAAATTGTTGTGTTACAATTAAATAATCATTACTCAATAAGAAATCCACAAGTTTTGCATATATATCTATCTATTCGATTACTAGGAATAAATTTTGATTTTGACACATATCAACACATTCCATGCAATTTGAATACATTAACATATGCATTAGAAAATTATGTTCTTGATAGACATTTTCGTAATTTATAAAATTGATCATATCATCATGATACATGGACATATAAGTAAAAAATAAAAACATGCATATGTGTGTGTGTGTGTGTGTGTGTATATAGATATCGTGTCTATCAAATTTTGTTCATCAAAATAGAAAAAATATGTTTTCTGAGACACATGGATTTCAAAGCCTGCAATAGTGCAAAAACAACTCGAAAGGTTATTTTCCCACATGATGCTCACCATAATATGAGACCACTCTAATCACTCGACCTAATAAACAATGTAGTCTCACAAACACTGCTACTATATGCCTCTGGTATCGTAGCGGCACGTCATCTATATTTTCATATTTTGGGATCCCTTGGGTAATCACTTCCAAATTTTGTTCCATCTCTACCATGAGCTCTTCTCCTTCCTCTTATGGAGCATATTCTATCTGATGTGCTACTCATCATGCTATTAGAGACATTCTAGGAGGCCTTTCTGGTCCTACATCTACACATTTATCATAAGTTAACTCTCAGACATACTTTAATAAAAGAACTCATAAAAATTGAAAAATCCAAAAGACATGTTTTACCTACATCAATCCACTATTCACCCAGTGGTAGAGGTAGATCTGGGTCCCATCAGAAATATGTGCTTGCATAGGTGTAGTCACCCACAATGATCATTTCACGATGCAAACAACTAAACAACTACAGAGGGAAATGCATCTGTTGGACCCCTCAACCTCGAGGCATGAACTCACTCCATCTGAACAACCTCAGATCTTGTGACGCAAGATCTGACCCCTCTGCTCACTAATACCAAAATAGGGACACATGCTCTAGAAATAAAGTGACCAAGATCGAACTGAAGTTAAACTGATTCAAGTTTCCCCGCTTACTTTTTGTCAATTGCCTCTTCATGTTGGCCAATAACCCATCACACCAATTGAATGTTGTTGGGGTAAGTGACGCAGCCCAGGTTTCTCCCAGGCTGCAAATACCAGGATCTTCGACAACCCTCTTATGCAACCGTAGTTGCATATCTATAACAGTTTCTTTTTGCAAGTTAGACACATGTATAATAGGTTTATAAAACCTTTTTTCCCCAATACCGCCTCCTCGGTAATTAACCACACAGCAGGTATATAATTAACTAATCTTAAAATTCATACAATATATATATATACCTCCACTTACACCGCTGATCTAATAACGCCGCTGGTTAGAATTATCCAATTGGGGTCTCCCACAACATAATGAAGATATATATATATTACCTTATATGCCCACAACATCCTCTTTATCAACTCAAAGCTCGAAATCAGCACAATCAGCATCATCACCTCCTGGTCCTCCGAAGAAGAAAATGTTACTATTGCCATAAACAGTAACATCTGACACGTTATAACACTTTGGTCTAGGTGCTACCACATTTGTATCGAAATGCACCATCACTCCGGTATCATTCGAAATTATGATGTTCCTTACGTGTGCACTAGCCCAAAACCTTCATCTGGAAAATGCCCGCTCCCCATTTCTGTTTTACTAGACGATTCTCCAAGCTGAAACAAAACTTCACCTCCCAAGCCTACCCTGTCTGCGTTATAATAAATATCTGAAAACAGTTCACCAGGCCACCAACCCATAAGATCATCGTTTAGATATACAAACCATATGGGATCATCACTATCATCTGGATTCACATTGAGAAGTTTCACATCGATCTGATGTTGTTTCCCATTATATGTAGACACCGGGGATATTACTGCACCTAGATAGTTAGTAACACCAGATGCTAACACGAACCCTGGACACAGTGTGTTTTGGAAACCATACAAAGATTTCCCACTATCCTTAATACTCCAACTCACGAAAAATCTTGGATTAGTATCTCCATAAAGTGATGGATCTACCTCCCATCCAGCCAAAACAGTCTCGACTATACGGCCACCGTCATAACTTCCTGCCCAAATTTGGGTCGCACTGGATATACCGCTACCATTAATAAGGAATATACATGCCTCTGCTCCCTCCAATCGATGCAGATATAACTGGTGATAGCTCGATATAATTAGATACAGTTTGATGTAGCCTTCTAACACGTGGCCAGTTCCGCTGCGACTCTGATTTAATTAACTATGGCTCCACCTCCGCATGACAGAACTTCTTCAAACACTCATATGGCATTCAACACACGCATACATCTTTATTGTTCAACGATAGTCAACCAGCAACGATGGCTTTGGAAAGGCTCTCCACGCGCACGGATATGTAACTATTGGTTTGGTAGCTAAGAACCGACTTGCCAGCAGACACCTTCTGTCACTTACACCAGAAAGGCACGGCTCTTTAAGGGAATAACAGATATGCGTATTGTTCCTAATTGATATCTCTCAAGGTCCAAGCGCTGCCCTGAGTCCGCGTTTTCCAACAGTTGCACTGAATTCTCAATAAACAAGTCCACAATACGATCCTCCATATAAACAATAGCAACAGTTATATGCTACTTCAAAGAATAGTAACAGTTCCACAATGTACGCATGATTTCAAGCCATTCAATGTTATATAATATCGAATTACTTCATACGGTTTCAACGTTTTAAAACATCAAGTTATCACAGTAATTGCGCATTGGAAAATAAGCACTAGTATGCAAATTCAAGTTAACAAGCTATAGAACTGAATTCCACATATATTTACATAAAACAAGCCTACACTCAGAACTTTACATTCATGGCCAGATATACAATCTATGGCCCCTTTACAAACTGCTGAAGGCTTACAACCTTGCTGATCAAGCCTGTTCTCAATCAACCTCTCTCACCATCTCTAATGTATTTTCCCTCAAAAAGCCCTCCTATTTATACAATTTAAAAAATTTCATTTAATTAAATGCTCAATCCCTTTAATATCTCCACACCACTAGAATATCTCAACAAACCCTATTATCTAGAATCTTATCCCTTCATATCTTTAACCAATTCTCTCATATCCTCTTAATTAATAAAAGGATATTTACAAAATCCTCACCTTCTCCTATTTTAATAACAAATTAATTAATAAAATATTAAAATTGTCACACCCCCTTTAATCACGTATTTACAAATGAAAAATGTCCTTGATGCTCCTGCATCAGACACCCAACGTTAAAATTAATCATGATCGCCTAATCATGTGTTCGGATATGTGTATGCCTGGATCCCATATCTTGTGTTGTAACTTTCTACTTGTCGCTGCTTCTTTCTGATATTCTTCTCCAGGTTTCCACACTTTATGTTGCATCGCTCCACTGGTTGTACTCTTGCAATCTTCTGTTGTCTTCCTCTTGCTGCTTCTCTTTTGTTTCACTGCTGCTGGTCTCTTCCAGAATTCCTTCATCATCAGTCGCCTCATCATTTCAATTTCCTTGTCCAATAAATCTTCAAGCTACTTATTTCTTGCCTTTATGCTGCTCTCTATTCTGACTGCCACCCGATCATCCACCCCCTCTTGCTTTCTGGAACAGAGAACTTCTTTTCTCTTTAACTGGCTGTTCTGCTGAGTCAAATGTTTCTCAGCACCGGCGACAATTCCTGCATTCACAAAACACATGTTAAAACAAAAATCACAAGTCATCAGTGCCTTACTTCCCTCTGCCAGGATCTCAGTATGCTGATTCAATTCCTCTGTGAGACTATCAGTTAGTCCCTTTTCCACATCATCTGTTTGGAAAATCTTCCCCTGTTCTGTGTCTTTCAGCAACTTTCCCTGAACATAGATCCTCTACTTTTCCAACTCTCTCTTCTGAAGATCTAACTTCAGATACAACTGAACAATCTCACCTGGAGTAGAACTCGGAAATTTTACACAACTTTCCATAGATTCATTTTCTGTTGACCAATCATCACATTCCTTCTCTGAAAGGAATCCTCTACCAGACTTTACCTCAAGAATTTCATTGTCCTTTGTGACAGTTCCATCAGACTGCTCACCATCTATCGCACATCCTGCAAACATACATGAATTGTGAGAAAATTTACAAGGCTTCATAGCCTTATCTGTTTCTCTCATCATTACCTCTTTAGATGCTTCTGAACTATCCCAATAGTTCATGAGATCTTCCTCATTGATCTCTTCACCCAGAATTTCGCCATGTTCCGGGCCACAAATGGAAACATCCATTTTCAACTCAGCCTCTCTGAGTTCTCTACAACTCAACATCTGCTCGAGCTTCCTCAGCTCCTCCATCAACTATATGTTTACCTGCTTTTCTCTTCTTGCATGTAACTTCTGCCACTTTACCTTCTTTCTCATGGTCCAACCATGCGTCTGGTTTCTCACATTTTCCTGCAACAACTCCATTAACAATTCAAGGTGAATTGTTATTTCAACTTTCTCGCGCTCGTACTCTTCATCCGTCAACTGTTTACATATGCCACTTACCTTGGCAATTTCCCTCTTCCTTCCTCTGTTGAGGTCTTTTCCAGAACCTCTGAAATGACTATCAACAGTCATCTTCTCCTCTTTTGTGAACCTCATCTGTTCACGTGTGGATTTCATCCAATCCTCCCTTCAGTAATCCTTCACGCTTGCTTCTGTGCAAATTCACTGTCAATCAGATTTTTGAATCTGATTCTTTCTTCCACCTGCATGACATCTCTGTGCTGCAACATTCATCAGTCTCAAAATCTGATCTTATCACATGCAATTAACAAAAAAAAGCTTCATCCTTCAAACAGAGCTATTCCAGCTCTTCAACAAAACCTTCTGTCTTCATTCAGAAAATAAACATTCTTTCAATCTCAACAGAGCCAAGCTATGATACCAAAAACTGACGCAGCCCAGGTTGCTCCCAGGCCGCAAATACTAGGATCTTCGACAACCCTCTTATGCAACCATAGTTGCATATCTATAACAGTTTCGTTTTGCAAGTTAGACACATGTATAACAGGTTTATAAAACCTTTTTTCCCTAATACCGCCTCCTCGGTAATTAACCACACAACAGGTATATAATTAACTAATCTTCAAATGCATACAATATATATATACCTCCACTTACGCCGCTGATCTAATAACGCCGCTAGTTAGAATTCTCCAATTGGGGTCTCCCACAACATAATGAAGATATATATACTACCTTATATGCCCACAACATTCTCTTTATCAACTCAAAGCTCGAAATCAGTACAATCAACATCATCGCCTCCTGGTCCGCCGAAGAAGAAAATGTTACTATTGCCATAAGCAGTAACATCTGACACGTTATAACACTTTGGTCTAGGTGCTACCACATTTGTATCGAAATGCGCCATCACTCCGGTATCATTCGAAATTATGATGTTCCTTACGTGTGCACTAGCCCAAAACCTTCATCTGGAAAATGCCCGCTCCCCATTTCTGTTTTACTAGAAGGTTCTCCAAGATGAAACAAAACTTCACCTCCCAAGCCTACTCTGTCTGCGTTATAATAAATATCTGAAAACAGTTCACCAGGCCACCAACCCATAAGATCATCGTTTAGATATACAGACCATATGGGATCATCACTATCGTCTGGATGCACATTGAGAAGTTTCACATCGATCTGATGTTGTTTCCCATTATATGTAGACACCGGGGATATTACTGCACCTAGATAGTTAGTAACACCAGATGTAACACGAACCCTAGACACAGTGTGTTTTGGCAACCATACAAAGATTTCCCACTATCCTTAATACTCCAACTCACGAAAAATCTTGGATTAGTATCTCCATAAAGTGATGGATCTACCTCCCATCCAGCCAAAACAGTCTCGACTATACGGCCACCGTCATAACTTCCTGCCCAAATTTGGGTCGCACTGGATATATCGCTACCATTAATAAGGAATATACATGCCTCTGCTCCCTCCAATCGACGCAGATATAACTGGCGATAGCTCGATATAATTAGATACAGTTTGATGCAGCCTTCTAACACGTGGCCAGTTCCGCTGCGACTCTGATTTAATTAACTATGGCTCCACCTCCACATGAAAAAACTTCTTCAAACACTCATATGGCATTCAGCACACGCATACAACTTTATTGTTCAATGATAGTCAACCAACAACGATGGCTTCGAAAAGGCTCTCCACGCACACGGATATGTAACTATTGGTTTGGTAGCTAAGAACCGACTTGCCAGCGGGCACCTTCTGTCACTTACGCCAGAAAGGCACGGCTCTTTAATGGAATAACAACTATGCGTATTGTTCCTAATTGATATCGCTCAAGGTCCAAGCGCTGCCCTGAGTCCGCGTTTCCAACAGTTGCACCGAATTCTCAATAAACAAGTCCACAATACGATCCTCCATATAAACAACATCAACAGTTATATGCTACTTCAAAGAATAGTAACAGTTCCACAATGTACGCATGATTTCAAGCCATTCAATGTTATATACTATCGAATTACTTCATACGGTTTCAACGTTTTAAAACATCAAGTTATCACAGTAATTGCGCATTGGAAAATAAGCACCAGTATGCAAATTCAAGTTAACAAGCTACAGAACTGAATTCCACATATATTTACATAAAACAAGCCTACACTCAGAACTTTACATTCATGGCCAGATATACAATCTATGGCCCTTTTACAAACTGCTGAAGGCTTACAACCTTGCTAATCAAGCCTGTTCTCAATCAACCTCTCTCACCATCTCTAATGTATTTTCCCTCAAAAAGCCCTCCTATTTATACAATTTAAAAAAATTCATTTAATTAAATGCTCAATCCCTTTAATATCTCCACACCACTAGAATATCTCAACAAACCCTATTATCTAGAATCTTATCCCTTCATATCCTTAACCAATTCTCTCATATCCTCTTAATTAATAAAAGGATATTTACAAAATCCTCACCTTCTCCTATTTTAATAACAAATTAAT
This sequence comes from Pinus taeda, assembly GCA_000404065.3. Taxonomy (NCBI): domain Eukaryota; kingdom Viridiplantae; phylum Streptophyta; class Pinopsida; order Pinales; family Pinaceae; genus Pinus; species Pinus taeda. The sequence goes on along the minus strand of APFE030396896.1, from coordinate 121,791 downwards.
TAATAAAATATTAAAATTGTCACACCCCCTTTAATCACGTATTTACAAATGAAAAAATTCCTTGATGCTCCTGCATCAGTAAGGCAGTCTACTGCATACTGGAATAGAGATTTTTAAATCTTGTGTAAAGCATGTGACCTAGCTACAGGAGCCATGGTGTGTAGGATTGTCCTAAAGGGAATATTGTTGACATTCAGTATCTTTACCTTCCCACTCACTTTTGAATCTGCACCTAGGCAATGCCTCCTGATTAGGGCATTGGTGCTTTCACCTCCAGGACAATATCTGAAGAGTTGAACCCTTTCTCTTCTTCTAGAAAATCTAGTAATGAAGTAGATGTTCGCTACTTCTAGATCCAGTAAGATCTCCCGATCAACATCCCATAAACTAATCAAGTAGTGTAGCAGCTCGTTTTGGCCCATGAGTCTTGTCATTTGGAAGAATTTCAGTAGCCCACAATTCCTTAAATAATTCACGCATTCTGGATTTTAGGCAGCCTCGTGTTCTTCTGCCTCATGGACTCTTTCTTTCCATTTGAAGTGTTGGTTAGCGCAAGCCTCACAGAACAAGTATGGGGTGCGAAGCCTAGAATTTTGGGTAATATTAGGGTAAAAGACTCCGTGGAAAGCACAAAGCGCGAACTATAGTAGGTTGAGTCAAAGGGTAGTCCGCCCAAAAATAATGTAAAGAAATAGTAATAGAGTCAGCACGTGGAAGGATTGCGGGCCAAGGGAGAGTATAAATAGAGCATGGCTCTATGAGGGAAAGGTAGTTCTTTTGAAAGATGGAATGTAATGGGTCCTTAAAGGAAATAGCTTGAAAGTGTCTGTAAGTCTGAGTCGAGGGAGTAGGGTAGAAAGAAGAGGCTTTTCAGCTAAGTGTATAGGGTGGATTTGGATGTATTGTCAAAGATTGATAATAAAGATAAGTTTCTTCTGAATTCTGTGTTGGTTGCGACTTTAATATTTTATGGTAAATGAACTATTATGATTTTTGCATTTGCTATGGTTGAATAAATGTGAACTAGATTAATATTGATACGCGAAGTAACCAAAAGTAATAAATGCTTGCTTAAAGACTATTTTAACTAGATCAGACTAGTAATAAGTGATTCAATCTGTAAAAAGCGCGATAAGGGTATTCCGATCTATGCAGATCTAGCGTAGTGTGAGGCTACAGAATAGTGCACAAGCCCCAAACCACATCCAAGACATCCCTAGGTTGCGGAAACTTGGTTCCAGCACCCTCCCCTACTACCTCGGGTAAGACCCAAGTCTGCGCTTCGCGGGTTGTTACCGAAAGGGCCATTAGCTGCAGGATTTGTTTGGCTAAATAATTCTTCCGAACCTAGGTCAAGCCCAAATAAGCCAAACAATGGTTCCATTTCTGGGACCAGGATCTGCCTAAGGGGTGTCTAGTGTGAAGGGCAGGGATGCTAGAGGAAAGAGCGACGAAGGATCAGGATAGTAGTAATGATGAGCGCCATCCAATTACCAATATTCAAGAGAGCAGGAAAAGTTTTAGTTTGTATTGAATTCAGTATGGAACGCACACCAGATCATGGATGATAATATCAAGAAAGTCGTCTTAGTCAACACACTACAGGACTAAGTGCTAACATGGTATATGAAGTATTCATGCATCAACCCAATGGCGGGGATAGCGGACATCCACACGGAATTAAAAAAGGAGTTTAGCCGGCCAAAATCAGAATCACAGTTGGTCATGGGATTCAAACAGATCACAATGATGCCTGGTGAGACCCAGTGGGATCTGGGTCAAAGGTTGAAAAACACTATTCATGAGGTCAACATGACCTTGACGGATGCACAACATTGCGCTTGGTTCATCGCATCACTAACACCATATCTGAAATCGGCTTTGTCATAGAAAAAGATCTCAACCCAAGAAAAAGTGCTGGAGGCACCAATGGCGCTACACGAAACCCCGGTACAGGACCTAGGGTTGGGAGTTCAGCAAATCCAAGCGCAGGTCCAAAATTTTTGTTTGGAAATATAGAGGTTAAAACAATACCAGACACCGGAAGTTCGGGAAGAATTCTGGTGCATCAAGTGTAGGGGCTAGGGACATGATAAATACCATTGTCAAGTCATGGTGAATCTTTTGGTCATGGGGGGCCCAGCACTGTTGCGACCAGAGGCATAGGCAGGGTTGGGTGTGATCGCCCCACTCTGGTGCACAATCTATGAAGTAGGAGGAAAACCCAACACAAATAATTACTACATGTTGCTAAAATATAATCAGACCCCCTAGTAGCTCTTTTGCAACTTTTGTAGGTCGGTGGGTCACGAGGAAAGGGATTGCCGAATGTTGGTAGATCAGGAATCTGCCTACTGAATGCAGATGGAGGGGCGAGGTCAAAACCCAAGTGAAACGTTTGCGTATGGTGGATTTCAAGGACGAGGTCGAGGACAGGGCGGAATGGGACCAGGAAGGGGTTGAGGACAGCTAATTTGTTACAATTGTGGAGGACCAGGACACTATGCCTGGGATTGCACAAATCCAACTCGAGTATCATGTCACTATTGCGAACAATTCGACCATGAACTGCTAGATTGCCCTATGTTGCTAGCACAGAATCGTGAAAAAAGGACAACACCTCCTGCACCGACACAAAATGTCTAGATGATAAGGGCCAAACCACGCAATGAAGAACATAAAGTAAATATGGTACTAAGGAGTGGTGCAACCTTAGAAGGAGATCAGTCTGAGCCATATAAAGGTCCCTCAATGTTAACGAATTTCATAGAAACTTGCATGAAGTTACTTCACAATAATAGGGCAATGAAAGGATTGCAGGAGGTAATTAACAAATATGCAGGATGGGGAGAACCTCGCATAGTATGACGAATGGATGAAATTCCACTTTAGCCACAGGTAACACTACAACCATTTGAGAAATGGGTGATTGACTTCGTCGGGCCTATTGAACCATGAGGGAGGACGGGCGTGCACTATATTATCACTGCGACCAAATACTTGACATGATGGGCAGAATCAAAGCCAGTTAAGGATTGCACAGCCACAACAGCGGCAAAGTTCTTGTTCAAGAATGTGTTAACCAGGTTTGGGTGTCCTAAGATTCTCATGAGTGATCGAGGAACGCATTTTTTGAACGAAACCATCAGCGCGCTCACTGAGGAATTCCAAATATATCACCAACAAATCATGCCATACCATCCGCAAGAAAATGGGATCGTTGAGGCATTCAAAAAAATTTTGGAAACTGCGCTGACTAATATCTGTAATGCGCGATGGAATGATTGGGACTTGCACATCCCTGTTGTGTTATGGGCATACCAAACCACATGCAAAATGTTGACAGGCTAGACATCATTTCGACTAGTCTATGGCAAGGAGGTTGTGATGCCTATGGAATATATTGTGCCCAACATATGGATTGCAGCAGCTACAGGAATGGTAGATTGTGGGGCCTTGGAGGAAAGGCTCGCACAACTAGACAAACTGGATGAAGAACAATTTTTGGCGGGATTTCATCAGCAGGTACAAAAACAACACGAGAAAGCATGGCATGATCACCATATCAAAGTGCACACGTTCAAAAAGGATGATCTCATATTATTATATGATAGTAAGTTTGAAAAATTACGAGGTAAACTCCGTATGCATTGGTTGGGACCTTATATTGTTAAAGAAGTAACTGATGGGGGCGGAGTTCAGCTAGCTAAGCTCACAGAGACCCCTTCCCGGGAAGAGTGAATGGCAGTTTCCTAAAGCTCTATACGGGCAGGCCGACCACCTGACTAACTATTCCATGAAAAGTCTCACCTCTCCGACTAGTTGAAAGAGAATGAGGGACGATAAAGCAGTCCGGGGGGCAGATGCGCGGATATCAGGGTGCATGTACAATTGGCCAACAATCAGGGGCGTGGTTTTGTAGACAAAGCCACGCTGGTGCGCCGCTCCAAGAAATGATGACTGTTAATACCACTGTTCATGACAATATGGTTGAATTATGGAAGAAGGGAGTGGGCGATGGGAAATTAAGAGCCACAGTACGAGCCAGATATGAAATGATCGACCATAGATTTCACATGGGAAGGTTACATGAGTTGGAACGAGCGGTAATTTGGAAATTTGAAGTTTGCATGGCTTATAAATCACCATGGCGAATCCATTAGGCAATGTACGCTTTGAAAATATAGATGGAGTTGTTCATCATCTTTGCACCCAGCATGCACCCGAAGGTAGTAATCTAGCCGAAGAAGGGGCAAGACTCTCTAAGGAGTCTGGCATTGATAGTTGCAGGTATCCAGCAGGTTGCAGTGTCACTAGTAGGGGATGTGCCGAAAAACAGGGAATGTGAAGTAGAATTGGCTTGGATGCCATTGCCCCGCCTAGGGGCCAGATGGTGTGTTACAACAAAACAACAAAAGGATGGACAAATGACGACCATGGGTGGATATGCAGTCAATAAGTTTCCTTTGATGGTTCTCGACGAGTGGGATCCAGCGGATAGCAGCTAGGGTCTTACAAAATTGCAACACAGGTTGTAGCGGAAGGTGCGAAGAGAAGACACATTGGTCAGAAAGGACTACGGTGGCACTAGGAGGTCCCGTATGTGGTTCCCCCGCTCATGCTGAAATCCTCAAAGGGGGTGTTCTGTGTTAACCGAACAGAGTAAAATGAGCATCATCAGTTACAAGATATGGTCGAAACACTGAAGTAAGAAAAGCATTGTAGGAGACAAAGCAGGAGTAGCTGGATGACGAGCACCACTCAATGAAAGGTGAACCGTGAAGCCAAGACAGAGCGTCTAGCCATGCTAGTAAGTGACTCCAGATGAGTCATGATGATTGTGTTGGGGAATTTTTGGGTAGTGCAAGCCCTGTAGAATGAGTATGGGGTGTGAAGCCTGGAATTTTGGGTAATATTAGGGTAAAAGAATTTGTGGAAAGCGCGGAGAATGAACTATAGTAGGTTGAGTCAAAGGGTAGTCTACCTAAAAATAATGTAAAGAAATAGTAATAGAGTCGGCCCATGGAAGGATCGCGGGCCAAGGGAGAGTATAAATAGAGCATGGCTCTATGAGGGAAAAGTAGTTCTTTTGAAAGATGGAATGTAACGGGTCCTTAAAGGCAATAGCTTGAAAGCATCTGTAAGTCTGAGTCGAGGGAGTAGGGTAGAAGGTAGAGGATTTGCAGCTCTTTGCGCAGGGGCTTGGAAAGTCCGCAGCTGTGTGCGCGGACCCCTGTAGCTGAATACGTAGGGTGGATCTGGATGTATTGTCAAAGATTGATAATAAAGATAAGTTTCTTCTGAATTATGTGTTGGTTACGAATTTACTCTTTTATGATAAATGAACTATTATGATTTTTGCATTTTCTACAGTTGAATACATGTGAATTGGATTAATCTTGATGTGCAAAGTAACCAAAAGTAATAAATGTTTGCTTAAAGACCTTTTTAACTAGATCAAACTAGTAATAAGTGATTCAATCTGTAATAAGCGCGATAAGGGTATTTCGATCTGCATGGATCTAGCGTAGCACTATGTTGCAGAACAATTCGTGAACCCTAAACCACAACCAAGTCATCCCTAGGGTGCAGAAACCTGGTTCTAGCGCCCTCCCTTGCTACCTCGGGTAAGACCTCAGTCTACGCTTCGCAGGCTATTGCCGAAAGGGCCAGTAGTTGCGGGATTTGTTTGGCTAAATAATTCTTGTGAGCATGGGTCAAGCCAAAATAAGCCAACATGAAGACCATGTTGTCAAAATCTCCTGCAAAACAACCATTAAAAATTATTAGATGTTTTTCCATGGGTAAAAAAACTAAAAAATTTTGCTCAAAAGAAGAAGTTTTTCTTCAAATTTTCTGCAATGCGGCTAGCGTGACTATTTTGATTAATCTCGCACTGACAACACGAGAGCCTTTCGAGCTCAGCAGTGATCATCGTGAATCCAATGAGAAAACTTGCGATGGTTGCCCCCAACATAAAAAATTGAAGTCCTCTTTTCTAGCAAGAAAAACCCAAAGAAAAATCATAAAAATAAAATCGAATGCAAGAGAAAAGATAGATTTGTTACCTACAACTAACAATTCGTGAAATGATGCCTTAGATCTCCCACACTTCTCCTGAATAATTGAAGAAAATGGGGTAAAATGCTCTCCAATTTACTCCAAGTGAAATGGTAAAAATGATTTTACTTTCGGTCTATTTATAAGTTTTACACACATTTTTGCCAATATTTTATTATTTTTTTCAATATCAATTATGTGTGGCTGTCTTTGTGCAGTTATAGGTCCTTTTGGTGGATACAGTGGTCATTTTTCACTGATTCAATGAGTTTTTTTTATTATCTATTTTTCAAAATCATTAAAAATAAATGAAAAAGGAACCCCCCTAGAGACATCTTTAAGCTCTTTTTTGATTCTCGAAACATGAAAAGGTCACCGAGTACTTGTCTTTTCAAACTCGTTAAATTAAATGAATTGACATTGCCTCAGTATAAATTTACCCCTTTTTCAAGATAAGATTGACTATTTACGAAAAAGGTACAACTTGGTCGATATGGTCAATAAGTTCTCTCGAATATTGTTTTTTACCTTTTTGGGTTCGAGACACAAATTACGAAAAGGCACATGATGGAGTTTTCATTTTCATCTCTTTTTCAAACTCTCTAAATATGAAAAAGATATCGAGTTATCCTTCCATCAAGCTCGTCAAAATTTTTACGATGAAAGACTTGTCACCATGACGAGACCGAGTTTCTCCTTCCTAGGGCTCATAAAACTTACTAGGATGGATTCATTCGAAGAATGAACTTATATGACATGCATATACTATCCCCTTCAAGCTTGTGATTAAAAATAATTAGGGTACTTGCTAGAAATAGTGGGGAAAAATGAAAGTCAAACATTCCTTGTATAGGCGATATGTTCTTCTCGAACATGACACTTATCTATTTCTCATGTCATGTTTGGGATATCCTCACTCGGTCACTTGTCCTTTTGGGTTTGGGTGATCCATTTTGCCTCTCATCCGACTATTCCATTTCATCATCATGACCCCTAGTCTTATGTTGAGTCAAATGCCGCCACACTTTGGAGTCGTGTCGCTGATGTTCAAGATAAGCCCTATCTATAGTTCATCACCTATACATTGCCTGACCCTTTGCTACACTCTTGGATCCTACTCATTTCGTTCCACTTTATTTTATGTTTCGTGTCGATGATGGGGAAATCATTATGGCCCTCCCTCGATGAGTCACTTCCTATTGACTTTAGCTCATTATCCAGGAATATGTCTTGGAGACTCTCTTTTAGTACCTTAGATATTGCATGCATTAATGGCAAGTTCTTCACATCTGGCGATAGGTTTTCATCATTGGCCTTCGATCGGATGATTCCATGAGTGTTCAACTTCATCTTCATTTTCACATTCATGGATTGTATTGGTGTACCTTGAGCACCATTTCCATTACTGGTGGTTTCTCTCATTCCTATTAAATGGTCCACATCATTGGCTAGTGATAAGGTGGTTTTCTAGCATGTTCAACTTCCACACATTCAATCGCATGTTAGAATTCATACTTTGATTAGGTTGGGATGGAGTGCAAGCACCTGAGTTTTGTCTGATATAACTCAAGCTACATGGAGTTATGTATTAATCATGATTGTACACATGTTTCTTCTATACGGATGGTTGTGACTATACCGTGAGACTTTATATTTGCGATGAAGATGATCCTTCCATGTCAGGTGGTTGCATCCATACCTTGGATCTTGGATTTACAGATGATCCTTTTCATTCGGATGGTTGCACCCATGTCGTGGATCTTTTCATATAGTGCTTTCTATCCAGATGGTTGTGTCCATGCCATGGATTCATGTTTTGATATCAGATATGTATATGTTTATGTCCCTGATTTGCAGGTCTCCTGACAATGTTTGTTCTCGTCCTTGCAAAATCTCGTAAAGCATCTCAGTCATCACTCCTTGTTTTGCCTTCATGCTTTAGGGGGCATATGTAACACAATATTTTGTCATGCCTCATGCACTTCCTTGTGTCGTACCCCGAAGTGCCCAAAACATGGCAATCATGCAATGCATCCATCCTGATATGCAACTGCGATCCTCCCTAAAACACTGATTGAAAAATGCATTGAGCCTTCCTTGAAAAAAAGGACTCTAAAACCCTAATTTTAGCATCATCGCAACCCTGACACTAGGAACACACGCTGATCATTGGTTTCACTATACTAGCCTCATGATGCCAATGTTCTTTTGTCTTGGATACCTTCGATGATCCCTAAAAGGAAATTTTTCCCAAAGAGGACAAGAACCTTCGTGATCTAGAGGAGTCCAGAACGACAAGCTGGAGGTTGTTTGGCATGGATGAGGTTGAATTATCTCAGCTTGGCCATTTGATCTTATTCCTATGATCTAATTCCTTGAGATTAGGGCCTTCTCTTATCTTTGTAGATATTCTAACTCCCTTTCCTTCCCTATATATTCATCTTTTCCCATTCCCAAATCTTTGGCTATTTGCACCCTTATGCTGAGATTGTGCCTACATGATACTCATTTGGCTTGGAGGAGTATTTGGAGAGCTTAATATTAGACTTGGACATTCACTCAGGGAGATATTATTGAAATCAAGGCTTGGTTGTATGCTTCCTCCTTTATTTCATTAATATATACAATTTCTGGTTCACTTTCCATAAATGTTTGTATTAATTCACCATTTATCTTAATTCTCCTTGATCTGTTAAGTAGGTTATTATTGATTATGTTTGTTGTATTCATCTCTTTGTTGTTTCTTTGATCCCTTGTGTAGGTAACAAACATCATGAGAAGTAGAGCTGAGCCTGAGGTGCAAGCGATTCGAGGCCTTCAATAAAGGAACGCGATATAGCATCAGAATGAGGTAGGACATCTCTCTCTTCCTCTATTTTCAATTATAATCTAGGAAAGTGTCTCATAGATTGTCACATAGGTAGCTAGTCCCACTCATTGGGCTAGAGGGATCGTCTTTGTCCACATAGAGGATTTACATAGACAACAATAGGGATAACTATTGAGATTCAAGCTTGACATTGTTACTTTAAACTATTATGTGATGTATTAGACCTATACGTTTTGATACTAAGATGTTGTATTTTAAGTTGCATCTGAGTTGGTTTCAGAGGCTGAGACAATTAGTTTTGGGCCCAACCCAGATGATTTAGTCCCTCTTCTTGTACCTATATTTATTCTTGATTCCAAGTAGTTCATAGTTTCTTGCATTTCAGTAGAAATTAATCTATAAAATCATGTGGTTGTAGCCTCTACATCACCTCTCTTGTGGGAGAATGAGTGGAAGGATTCACAACCATAGTCCAAAAGGATTGTGTTTATGACTTCTTGGAAATAGATCAGTGTTAGTTGTCTTATTTTACATTTTTTTTTCTATAGCTTAGAATTCATTTTAGTGATTAGATCAGTGGTATTGTATGAATTATAAGTTATTTAAATTCAACTCATCATTTCTATCATAATTTATTTCATTTTGTTAATGATAAATTGATGCATATATGTGATTGATTGTAACATTAGTTGACTTTCATGGAAGGGCACCTTTACCACTTCCATCTTGATCTCCTTCATCTTCTCCTTTCACTTCCAAATTTTGTTGAAAAACCCTATTTTATAGGCCATTATGCCTAGTACACCAAGAGCACTCATCCTAGTGTAAGACATGCCTCCGAGAGGTCCTGAACTTGGCTAGGGGCTCAAACCAACCTCCCTCCATTTGCTTCAATTTCCATCCACCTATTCATACCCTCAGTACAACATTTTCACTTTCAAAAACAACTCGGATGCCCTCATGTAGCATTACAGGCCTTCCTGTAGCTTTATAGGCCTCCTGTAGCAATCACATGTAGAAAACTTGGAGTAACACTTCCCTTCATTAGTCTTTATCCCCACTACAAATTTGAATTAGTCTAGATGCATAATGAGCCTGAATTATGATTTTATGACCAGGGAAAGCTCCTAGGCCACTCCAACCCTTTCTTTTCTTCACTACAAAAATAAAGTAGAGTTAGTTTCTTTACGATGTAAGTAGGTTACTAATTTATAAGAAAGTGTGAACTAGCTAGATGGTACATGAAATTTTTATTGGTAGGTTGATGAATTATGCAAGATAAATTAGCGTCCTTTCTGCAAGTAGATGTGGCAGTTTGACGAATTTTGCAAGATAAAATATATTTCTTTCTACAAGTATATTAGCTTTTGTCCTTTCCTGAATTGAGTACTTAACATTTACAAGTTAAGTCAATGGAATTTATACTTTCACAGCTAGAAGCAATTTCCAATTGTACCTTTATAGGAAAGATTTCATTCTAATTCTGTAGGAGAAAAGGTCTGTGAGCATTTTTTATCTAATATCATAACTAAGGGTGGCATGAGTGGAATCCTATCTATTGTGCATATAGCACTGTCACCTCGATGTTTGTATGAACCCCAGGTTGATAGTTTGAGTTGAGGAGCCCTTGGGAGTTGCAACATTCTTGGTGTAAAACCAAAGCTCACCATCCGCTTGATATCCAAAGTTAATTGAGTATCCAAAGTCTGCTTGATATCCAAAATCACTTGATTTTTTAGTATATAGATATTCTTATAGAAGGTTTCGACCTATATTTCAATTGATGCCACATGTTTTCTTCATGAGCACACCTGTATTGCGATCAATGCCACATATTTGGTGCCACTTGCATGACGCTTAAGAAACCTTTTTCACTGCATTTGTCACACCTCCTTAATTCATTAAATCTTGATTGCGTCTACACACTCTTCAATATAGTAACCCTGCTTAAGAAAACTATTACACTTAAACTTGTGAATAAGAAATTTGCAAAAAGAAACCCTTTCTGCATAGGAATCTAGTTGTCCATTGCTAAATATCATAAATTCAGCAATGGCTGGTAGTGCTGAACATGACTTACGCTACTAACAATAATATAAAAAATTCTCTAACTTTCGATTCTACAAGGGCCGCTATGAAATTCTACTGTGGATCTATTGTTTCCTATGCAAATATTGGTGCTTGGTTCTTTCAAAGAAGTTGAAAAATTAAGGCATATAGACACCCTTCACAATTCCTGATGACCAGAACCAATTTGTAAGATTCTTCTCTACTATCAATCCTACATACCACCCACATGCACAATTTGGTAAATTGTGGTATGTTGGAAGAATCACCGAACCTCTATGGAATCCGTAATTTCCACCCTGGGGATCCCGGTTACTAGTTTGGAACATTTACCAATACCTGTGGGTTTTGGTGTAATGAAAAACCTCTTCATGGTGTCAGATCCTAGACCCAGGTTCGATTCCCCTATGTAGTATACCTAGGGGGGATAGTATGGGGTACAAAGGGAGGTACCCAAAGGAATAATGCAATAATGGGATGGGCCATAGTAATAAATAAGGTGTTTAACCCATATCATGTAAGGGACCACAAGTAGTTAACAATAATGTAATAAGCCCATGGTATTAGATAGGTGGTATTGAGGGAACCATGGTAATGACCCATGGTATTGTATGTATGAGGCCTATATAGAGGCTGGAGACTCCCCATTGAGAGGTGTCAAGGATTATAGTATGAATAGGCATATGGCTTGTGGAATGTTCTCCTTCCTTAAGGAGTGAATGTATGGTGTTGCCCTACCTTAAGGGTTTAATCAATAAAGAATCATTTCTATCTATATTCAGATCTTGTTATTTTTGGTGATTATTTGCAGTTATTAGGTATATTGATATAATTTGGTAGTATACCTAGGGGGGATAATATAGGGTACAAAGGGAGGTACCCAAGGGAATAATGTAATAATGGGATGGGCCATAGTAATAAATAAGGTGGTTAACCCATATCATGTAAAGGACCACAAGTAGTTAACAATAATGTAACAAGCCCATGGTATTAGAGAGGTGGTATTGAGGGAACCATGGTAATGACCCATGGTATTGTATGTATGAGGCCTATATAGAGGCTAGAGACTCCCCATTGAGGTGTCAAGGATTATTGTATGAACATGCATATGGCTTGTGGAGTTTTCTCCTTCCCTAAGGAGTGAATGTATGTTGTTGCCCTACCTTAAGGGTTTGATCAATAAAGAAGCATTTCTATCTATTTTTATCTTTTTATTTCTTGGGTTTATTTGCATTGTCTTCTATTTTCATATCAGGTTTATAATAAGTGGTATCAGAACACTTTCTTGGGCAAAAGTGGAGAATTTTTTTATAATTTTTGCAGGAACTTTCTGGGACGACGAGTTTGCAGATCAGATCTATATGTTTTGGGGGGAATTTTGCAAAATCTAATTGTAGATCTGGATTCTTTATGAAAAATTACCCAATCTCAAAAAACAAATCGGCCAAATCAGAGTCTGGATGAAGGAGATATCGTTGATCTAAAAATGGGTGCTGTTGCGGACATTTTTCGGGGCAGCGAGTTTGTGGCACAAATCTGTACGTCTTGGTGCAAAATCTGTAGAATTTAATTGCAGATATGGAATTTTTGTGAAAAAATGCCCGATTTAAAAAAAAAAAAAAAAATCGGTCGAATCAGAGTCCAGATGAAGGAGATCTCATTGATTTAAAAATCAATGTTGTTGTAGACATTTTTTGGGGGTAGAAAGTTGGTGGTGCAGATTTGTACATTTTGGTGCAAAATATGTAGAATATAATTGTAGATTTGGATTATTTGTGAAAAAATACCCAATTTCAAACAAAACATTCAGTCGAATCGGAGTCCGAATGAGGGAGATATCGCTGATTTAAAATCAGCTATTTATTTATTTATTTATTTTTTTTCAGAATTTCTTTTTGTGCTGGCGGGACAGTTGCAGCGCGGATCTAAAATTCCAGTGCCTGGATCGAGATTTCTACCACATGGGAAGATGTAGAATGGTTGTTCCATTTTCGAAAAGAGGTCATAATAGGGATTTTGAGCAATATTGATGGAATTGTGGCCATTTCAAATTTTAGCCAAGTACGTGAATTTTTTTCCAAACTTTCATGGCTTCTAGCAAGGAATTTTTTATAGGGAACGATAAGGGTCATACTATTGAAGAATTTATAGAATATCACAAATATCAACGCAAACAATTTTGGACAAGTCGCCTACTATTTAATCTAAAAGATGAGGCTGCTAAATGGTGCGACTCACTTGACAATTCAGTGGAGCGACTTCCTCATGAAAAACTAGAAGAACTTTTAGAAAAACGGTCTCATGCTAGAAAACAAGATAAGGAGAAACATGTAGGGTTATTTCCTACCAGTATATCCTTATTGTAGGTTCATGGATTGATTTAGAAGGAGAAGATCATTGTGTTTATAAATCCTAGTTGCAAGCAAAATCTCATAAATTTCAATCTGGCAAAAAAATTACAAGTGCCAGCAAAACATATGGAGCACACACAGGTTAATAATGAGCAGGTGCAAGTTTATAAAGATTTGAAGATTTCTATGGACAAGTATGTATTTCATTCTGATTTTTATGCTTCAGATATAGCTAATGAGGATGTTGTTTTGAGATACCCTTGGATGGAATCAGTGGGTACTATAACTATTAATGTACAGAAGAAATTCCTGAAGCTCTGGTATAAAAAAAAGAAAATTACATTACAGGATATTTCCATCAATAAGCAGGTACAGTCCATGGAGGTTGAAGTAGAAAATGTTCCAAGGACTAACATATCAGATGATGAGCCACTGATGGTTGACAACCAAACACAAACGTCAAACCAGGTACCAGAAAAATAGATAAAGTCCAATGAGGCCGAAGTAGAAAATGTTACATCAGATGAGGATTCAGTAGTTGAAGTAATATTGGAAGATGAGAAACAACAACAGTCACCACAACATGTACCAGATACCAATTAGGCTCCATTAGGTGGTAAATCAAAGAAAGATACACTTTTGTGTAAAACTTCAGCATATCACCATCCACATCACCCAGCAAGAAAACAACCAACAATATGGCAACAAATTAGCTACAAGGACAACAACCCCCACATGGCATATAGCGAGGGGCGACGATCCACATACTATCCATCAACACAAAAGAGCTACAAGGATCAACTTCCATCTCAAGCGAGTGAGGCACCAACTAGATCGTGAGTTCACCTTTCTCTTGGATGGCTAGATGCACGTGCATGGTACCAGTGGACTACTATTTTGAGTAGATCTTATTATTTGTGTTCTTCCCATGTTTCGACAATGAAACATGTTAAGGGGAGTGATGTAGTATACCTAGGGTGATAATATGGGGTATAAAGGGAGGTACCCAAGGGAATAATGTAATAATGGGATGGGCCATAATAATAAATAAGGTGGTTAACCTATATCATGTAAGGGACCACAAGTAGCTAACAATAATGTAATAAGACCATGATATTAGATAGGTGGTATTGAGGGAACCATGGTAATGACCCATGGTATTGTATGTATGAGGCCTATATAAAGGCTAGAGACTCCCCGTTGAGAGGTGTCAAGGATTATTGTATGAACAGACATATGGATTATGGAGTGTTCTCCTTCCTTAAGGAGTGAATGTATGGTATTTCCCTACTTTAAGAGTTTGATCAATAAAGAATCATTTCTATCTATTTCTATCTTCTTATTTCTTGGGTTTATTTGCATTGTCTTATATTGTCATATCAGATCTATAACAACCTGAGTTGTGTTTGAGAGGGGGGGTGTTGGAAAAGTCACCACACCTCTATGGAATCCATAATTTCCACCCTAGGGATCCTAGTTACTAGTTTGGAACGTTTATCAACACCTATGGGTTTTGGTGTAACGAAAAACCTCTTCATGGTATTAGAGCCTGGACCCAGGTTCGATTCCCTTGAGTTGCATTTGAGGGGGGGGGGGGGGGTGTTGGAAGAATCACTGCACCTCTATGTAATCTGTAATTTCCACCCTAGGTATCCTAGTTATTGGTTTTGAACGTTTACCAACACCTATAGGTTTTGACGTAACAAATTGATTCAGAAAATAGGTTATAATGCTCATGATATAGCATCACTCGGTGAAGATCCCAAGGTAATGCGCCATAGTGGTGATCAATGAGAGGACTTGACACCTACAACAAATTCTGGAGAGAACTAGCTAGTTGTGGAGTGAAAGGAGGAGCAAATTAGGGAGTAAATCATGCAGAAAGGATGTTGCATGTAATGATCAATGAGAGGACTCGACACCCACAACAAGTTCCGGAGAGAACTAGCCAATTGCTGAGTGAAAGGAGGAGCAAATCAAGGAGTAAATTATGCAGGAAGGATCTTGCATGTAGTCCCATGCATGCGTGGTGTTATACGGGAATAGTGTCCACACGGATGCTGCTATTCCCACTAAGATGTGTGGCTATCTTAGAAACAAACAATCAAAGTCTACTGTTGATTCCTTTTATGAAAATAGATGAGAGGAGAACCAAGAGGGCCAACCTGAGTCTTGCGCTTGATTCCTTCTCCTTGATAGAGTTTTGCTACTTTCTCTTTGTCTGCTCAGCCTCGAAAGGGACCTATAGAATCACAGCAACATACTACTATGCAAGAAACAAGGATCTAAATTCACAAATAATGTAGGATTAGATGTACATTAACCATATACAAGCATATATAAACAAGTACGCCAGGATATGGAAGGAAACAAGAATAGCTTTATTAAGATAAAAGTAGCAAGAGGATTACAACCATGAGCAGCTCTGACCCAGCATCATCCTCCAACTAAGAAGCCCTTCTTTCACCTCAAGCAAAGCAAAATCACCCAACACTGTGAATGTACACAAGAATACTGACAGCGCTTCTCTATAGATTATAAAATTCCAGCCTCTGGATCTCTGTGATGAGGGATCCATATATAGATGATTACAGAGAGGTGAGTCATCTTTTGGGATCTTGATTAGTGTCTTCTCTCTGATAGTTCCTGCTTCCACTTGGAGAATGAAGATCTCTTACTCATCCTTAGTCGAAAATGGAGTGGCAAGTGTCGGAGGGGAAGCTTTTGGAAGATTCCATGATCTTCCACCTCGCATTTTGGTCCCTGCCATTTATCCATTCCCGACCATCGCACCCTACAGAGGAGAAAAACAGTATGCATCGCACCCTGTACATTGGGAAGGTGATATGCATCGCACCCGCTGCATGGAGCTTTCAGTGTGGTCCAGTTTTGACCATTTATGAGCAGTTTTCAGTGGAGAACTTCTGGGAGATGATGTAATCAGTTGACCTTGTTCCTTTAGGGAGTGAAGCAACCCTTTTAGGGACTTAAGAGCCCTCAGTTTATGGACATTTGTGATTGGGGTTGAAGTGCCCAAAAATGTCTATAACACGTGGACAGTCAAAGGCACCAATCTAGTGAAGATTCCAATGTTGAAGCTTTGCATGTCAGTGAATGCTCTAACTAAGTGTCTGCATGTGCTAGTAATGAAGGTCTTAGGTGTGTGGTGTAACAGAAGTACATCATATGGATGTGAAGAATGCGTTTCTTCACAGAGACCTATCTGACGAGATCTACATGGAATAGCCACATGGTTTCATTTAGGATTCATCTTTGGTTTGTAGATTGAAGAAGTCTCTCTACGGCCTTAAGCAGGCCCTGGGAGCTTGGTATGGGAAGATGGATTCTTTTCTCTTATCACAAAACTTCAAAAGATGTAAGTCTGATCCGAATGTTTACATGCTCAGGGAACATGACTCTCTTCTTATCAGTCAAGAGGACCTTGCATGATAGGCTCATGACGGACATGGGTCCACTACACTTCTTTCTTGGTCTTGAGATTAGCCAAGATGCCACAAGCATCAAAATTTCTCAGCCTAAGTATGCACGGGATCTCCTCGAGAGATTTCACATGACTGACTACAAGCCAGCACCAACTCCTTTTCTGTCTGGGCCGCCTTGAGGATGGAGGTGACACTCCACTAGTTGATAGTACTCTCTACCGACAACTAGTGGGGAGCTTACTGTACTTCACCCACTTCAGACCAGATCTCTCATATATAGTAGGGGTAGTTTCCAGATACATGCAGGAGTCACATGAACTACACTGGAAAGCTTCCAAGCACATCGTCCGATATGTGCAGAGCACCATCACCTTCAGGATTCATTATGCAGCAGACATTGCATTGAATCTCCTTGGCTTCATAGATTCTGATTGGGCAGGCGATAGAATTGATCGCAAGTCCACCTCCGAATATTCACTCAGTCTAGGTTCTGGCCCTATCTGTCAGTTGAGTAAGAAGCACGCTGCTATTACTCTCTCTTCAGCTAAGGCCGAGTACTGAGTACATAGGAGTAGTCAACATCACCATTTAGGTTCTGTGGCTACAACATTTCCTCACTGAGTTGGGTGTCCAGTTCCACCAGCCCATTGTCATGTGGTGTGACAACCAAAGCACTCTCAAATTTTATAGGGATCCAGTACAACAGCAGTGGATGAAGCATATAGAGATCCATATGCACTACATCAGAGACTTATTACATGATCGTGTCATTGATTTGCAGTTCTGTCCTTCAGCAAAATAGACTGAAGACATCTTCACCAAGACATTCACTGAGCATAAGTTTCACTCTCTGCGCAGTCGTCTTGGAGTGAAGAACACAACTACTTAGCAACTGTCTTTTCTTCGTCTTTTCTTTTGATTACATTATATTTTGAGGGGGGGTTTTTCCCACGAGTTTTTCCCTCTTTCCTCAATTTTAGTACAAGTTGCATTGTATTTTGGGTGACCTTTGCCTTAGTTTCCAGGGCCCATTTTCTATTTTTCCCCATAGTGGTGTTTAGGGGGGGTATTGGAGGTACTACACACCTAGGCCCTTCATTATTGGCACATACGAACACTTAGTTAGAGCATTCATTGACATTCAAGTCTTCAACATTTGAATCTTCACCAGATTGGTGCCTTTGAGTATCCATGCATGCATGGGACTACATGCAAGATCCTTTTTTCATAATTTACTCCCTTACTTGCTCCTCCTTTCACTCTGCAACTGGCTAATTCTCTCTGGAACTTGCTGTAGGTGTTGAGTCCCCTCATTGATCACTACATGCAAGATCCTTTCTGCATGATTTACTCCCTGATTTGCTCCTCCTTTCACTCTCCAACTGACTAATACTCTCTAGAACTTGTTGTAGGTGTCAAGTCCTCTCATTAATCACCATTATGACACATTACCTTGGGATCTTCACCCAATGATGCTATATCATGAGCATTTTAGCCTATTTTCTGAGTCAATAATTCTTTTTGCTTTTTCGATTTTATTTTAGTGTTTTTGCTCTGCAAAGTTGTGTGTTCAATCTTTAAGAATGCTCTGATACCATGAAGAGGTTTTCCATTACACCAAAACCCGCAGGTGTTGGTAAACGTTCCAAACCAGTAACTAGGATTCCCAAGGTCGAAATTACAGATTCCATAGAGGTATGATGATTCTTCCATCACCCCCCCTTAAAAGAAACTCAGGGGAATCGAACCTAGGTCTAGGCTCCGATACCATGAAGAGTTTTTTCGTTACACCAAAACCTGCAGGTGTTGGTAAATGTTCCAAACCAGTAACTAGGATCCCAAGGGTGGAAATTGTGGATTCCATATAGGTGTGGTGATTCTTCCAACACGGTAGGCTGAATCATTTTTCTATCCCCATGTGATAATCAGATGGAGACCTCAGAAGTATTAATAAATATGATAATAGTTATGTGATATTTATGTGTTTGTTTGTGCTCATATATCATCATGAAACAGTGGAATTTTCATTGGATCTGGGCAGCAACTGGTCTTCTTTCCACTACAAAATCGTGGGTTTTGGCATTCAAAGAGGAGGTGGGAAGACCGAACATATTGAAAAGTTTTCTCGTTGTTGAAAAAAGGGCCAAAAGGAAGGCGACATGACCTACAAGGCTATTTCTGGCTGTGGGATTATTCTCGGGACCTAGCATACCTAACTAATAGTCGACAATAGGCATAACTCACTAGGTGCATAGCGATTCTGATTGTTCGCCAAGAAAGCAAGATTAATCCATTGCGCTAGTCTTATTGGCCTGTTCAAAACTCACTGTAACATCACAATTGAAATAAACCTCTAGGTGATAGAAAACTTGCCCAAGGATTGAAAGTGAATATTTTTTCCCTTATTTTGACAAAAATTGGGCAACTCTATTATTTCTCTATATATACCGTTCAACCAATTATTATTTGAAACTAAATATCTGCAATTTAGGTACATATTCATTTTAATTCATTGTTTAATAGACACAAACTAACTCACTTAGTAAGAAGGAATGGAAATAAGCTAGATAATTGACAAACATTTTTACTATAGAGCTAAGCCCTTTTCTATATAATGATTTTTGAGAGCAGGATAACCTGATTAGAGTTACCTGTGCACTCATGTACGACACTTAATCTATGGAGAATCAACCGATGTTGACAATTGTGATGGGTGTATAGTTCCTTCCCCTATTCCATACATTTCCTTCTCGAATGAGTAGGCAGTGAGGGGTGAGAGCTCTTTGCAGATAAATTCTTCAGAGGATTTCCTACTACTCCCTCTCAGGCATGCAAGGAGAGATGCTAAGGAGATCATCATTATCATCACACCCAGACGTGCATACACGGGGCGATGGAGGTTAAATTAAGCCCATTTTAAGGTGGAAGATCATTGTTTCAAGGCACCAAGTGAAGCAAGACTCCAATGAGATACAAAGACATATACAAAACATGAATTACTCACCTAAACCTTTACGCAAAAATAATTTCTCTTTCAAGTTGGTCCATCATGCTACAAACAAGCCTTATCAATTGAGAAAAGCAGTCATCCTGTAGTTTTCTAGCTTTCTGTCTATCTAGCTGGCTTTGTCTGATTGTATGTCAAAATGGTTTTTTGGATATATGGATGAACTACTTCACGTCTTAGCTGGTTCACCTTGTCCATCTATCTCTATACTAATTTTAATTACACATTCCACTGCGCTTAATACCTATCTAGAAGTTCCCTATTTTTTTTTATCCTTTTCTTTCGAGTTCCAACCATTAATTTTTTGCATTATGAGCCCTAATTAGTGAAAATGAATCACCCTAGCGATAGTTCTCACTGAATCAACATCTTAATTTCTTCCCGGTCTGTGTTGAGGCCCAACTTCTACTTCTGCTAGGCCTACTTGCTCATGCCATCGTAATTGATTTATGGTTGTTCCCTTTCCTTCGCATGGACTTTAAACTATTGCCTCTTGTGCCATTGGCCGAAAAAGTCCACTGCCCGTTCTGTTATTGGCAGAGACTTGTTGCTCTGCAACCTTTTTGGTTTATTTAATAAATAGTTGTACTATTATCATAACTTAATTATCCTTTTCCTTATTATTAAAGGATGATTATAACAATGCATTTTCTTTTCTTTGTTCTGTTAATTTATACAATATTAAATATAATTTATTAAATTTATATTGATATTTTTTTTATATATATTACTATATTAAATTTTTTATATTTCAAATATTTGATTGGTAAATAAAATTAGAAGTTTTATTGCAGCTTTCTCAAGGGTTATAATGCCATGTGCATTGAAGAATAGTTACCATTTTCTCATTTCAATATTCTTGTGGTGGTTTTTAGAGCTTTTGCTTTTAATTAATTAGTATTTATATTCGTAAACATGCCTATTTTGAAACATGGTTTAGAATATTTTAATTTAATTATGAATAATTATTAAGTGGATGGTAGAAATTCAACCCTTACTAAATATTCTAAAATATTATTAGTAATAGTCATAGAATATTCTTAATAATAGTTATAAATGAAAGGATGTAATTTATTTCAAATTAAGTTACACCTTTTTCCCCTTTTAATTAAATTAAATAATTAAAAGACAAGAAATTTCATATGAATATGTGTTATATGATAAAAAATTATGGTTTTTTGGATATGTGGTATTAGCAAGGCATAGTATAGACCCATGATATAATAACTCATTGGTATTATTTAATGAAGCCACATTAAAATATATAGAATCAATCGTTAATCAATATTTCTAATTATCATACAAGTAGTAATTTTATGAATGTGACTTTTACATTTGATCACACATACCAATAGAGAATTACTCCAGCACTTTCTCTATTATTATGTTGGAATGAATGATTACATTATTAATATTTCTTGTGTATTTGTAGTGATGTTCTATGCATTGTTAAAACTCTAACCACATGCATTAGTCTACCCCTAGTGATAAATTTGGTGGGTTATCCAATTTCTTATATAGAATAAGGGCAAGTGATTCAAACTAGTATCATTGTTCTTCATTTTCTTTTGTTTTTAAGCTATACCTTTTTCTTGTTAGTTTTTTCAAGACCCAGCTTTTTAATTTTCCTTTGGGTCTCTATCTTCTCTACCAATGAATGTAAACATGGATTGATATCTAATGTTCAACATTCCCTAAATTTCCTACCCTTAGCCATCCATAGCCTTTTGACCTCTTTGAGTCTATTCAATATTCATTTTTCCTCAAGGGTGCATCTCAATAGTAGTCAAAAAGACCTATTTATAGACCTGCAAAAGACTTGTTAAAGACTTATTAATATAGGAATATAGGTATTTTACTAGATCTTATTAGTTTTAGTTGATGTAAACCATTTTATTTTATTTTCAATGTTTCATAATAAATGTGTTTAATGGATGAAGTAGAAACATAACTCTTAGTTCCAACTGTGATTAAAAAATATATATATATTTTATATAATTTCATTATCCATTTAGCCCTAACCATATCTAATA
This sequence comes from Pinus taeda, assembly GCA_000404065.3. NCBI lineage: Eukaryota > Viridiplantae > Streptophyta > Pinopsida > Pinales > Pinaceae > Pinus > Pinus taeda. The sequence continues at coordinate 100,000 of APFE030396896.1, read as the reverse complement.
AAAATTAATTCCATGTTCATCTAATACATATTTCAAAATTAAATAAAATTAAAAAATTATTTAAATAAACGTTCCTCTATAATATTTATAATAATTATAATGCTTAATCAGATTTGAAACTTTTCGTCACAATTGAATGTTGAAATGATCTTACCCACTGATTGCTCTCAAGTGCTTTTTAGCTTTCGAATTTTTTTCTTGTATGTAAATCAGGCCTGCTCTAACATGTCTAATGGGGATGCTTAGAGCCATTATGATCCGGAATTCTGAGAGTACATTGGTAAAGTCCATTGCCTCTTGTGCTTTTGGCAGATAAAGTCCACTGCGTGTTGTGTTATTGGCAGACACTTGTTGCTTCCCAACCTTTCTTGTTTATTTAATAAATAGTTGTATTATTATTACACTCTTTTCATTATTATTAAGGGATAATTGTAACAATGTTTTTTATTAGTTTGCGGTTTATATATATATAATATATATATTTATATTACTTATATTAAAAAGTTTATATTTAAATATTGATAAGTAAATAATTAAAGTTTAATGTAGCTTTCTCAAGGTATAATTGTCATCGGTATGGAAGAATACTTAAATTTTCTCATTTTAAAATTAGTGTGGTGGTTTTTATATCTTTTGTTTTGAATTAGTTATTATTTATGTTCATAGACATGCCTAATCTATGCCTAATTTGAAATAGGGTTTAGAAAATATTAATTTAATTATGAATTATTATTAGGTGGATAGTAGAAATTCAATTTTCACAAAATATTTTAGAATTTTTTAGTAATAGTCATCGAATATTCTTAGTAATAGCTATAAATCAAAGATTGAAATTTACTTCAAAAGTAGTTATGTTATTTTTTCCTTTTAAATTAATTAATTAAAAAAAAACAAATGTCATATCAATGTGTTATATGAGCAAAAATTATTCGTTTTTGGATATGTGGTATTAGTAAGCCATGGTATAGACCCATGATATACTAACCCATTGGTATTATTTAATGAAGCCACATTAAAATATATAAAACCAATTGTTAATCAATATTTCTAATTATCATACTAGTAGTCACTTAATGTTGATCACACATACCATTGGAGCCTTACTCCAAGACTTTCTCTATTATTATGTTGGAATTAATGATTATATTCTTAATATTTCTTGTGCATTTGGAGTGATGTGCTATACGATGTTGAAACTTTGTCCACATGCATTATTCCACCCCATCATGATACTTCTAATTTGGTGGGTTATCCAATTTTATGAGATGGAACAAGGGTGAGTGATTCAAAATCATATCATTGTTCTTCAATTTCTTTTGTTTCTCGGGTAGTCACATTTTCTTGTTATTTTTTTCAAGTTAAACCCACATTTTCTATTTTCCTTTGGGTCTCTAGCTTCTCCACCAATGAATGTAAACATGGATTGCTATCTAAAGTTCAAGATTCCTTAAATTTCCTACCTAAAGCCTTCCATGACATTTTGGCCTCTTTAACTCTATTCACCCTCCATTTTGCCTTAAAGATGCATCTTAATAGTAGTCTATTAACCATTGCCTAAGGGCTCATCTCAATAGTAGTCAAAGAGACCTATTTATATACCATTTTATTTTATTTTAGGAGTTCCATAATAATGTATTTAATAGATGAATCAAAAAGATGACTCTTAATTCCAAGAGATTAAAAAATAGAAAAGGCTAAATATCTTGTATATAAATTTCAATTATCTATTTTAACTATTAAAAATATCTTTTAAAAATAATATCTCTATGTTTATCTAATATTTTTAAATAAAAATGAAATTCTAAAACTCTATTTCAAAATAAAAACATTTCTATATAAATATAATAATTACAGATAAATTGAAATACATCTCTATATAAATATTTTAATAATTACATATATTTATATAATAAATTACTTATAATATTTATTGGTAAGTATTTATGAAAAAAATTATATAAAGACAAAATAAAATTCGTATATTAAAATAATTTTTTTTTTTTAAATAAAATATCTTTGATATTTATTAGAAATTTTATATAAAAGTAAATCAATTTTTTTTAAATATTTTTTATTATCTTATTGTAGCTTTATAAAAGTACCTGGAAAAATATAAATAATTTATGTTATTTTATATGATTAAAAATATCGAAATTTTACTAGCTTTTGTAATTACAAACTTTTTTATTTTACCTCAATGAAAATATTAATTTCCTTACCTTCCACAACGCATACTTCCATAATAATATTTTACGAAGAATGCTATGTGTTTTGTTGACAGTAGTGTACTGCAATCTGTTGAGTTGGTTGTTGGGACAGATCGTGTTTTATAGGTTTATGTCTACTTGCCCAACCAGAAGCAAAAAAAATGTTCCAAAAAATATGATAATCGGAACAGTGATCTTTAATTAACTCTTAAAATAAGTTGCAGAGACAATTCATTGAACATTCCTTCAATCAAAACTTGAACTTCCAAGATGGATTTGGCTGGTGTGGAGGATTTGGCTGAGAAGTAGGCTGCCTTCTTGGATTATCTACATTACTGCCTGATGTAGGGTTTACTGGGTTTGTTAGGTTATCAGTTGCAGATGGATCTCTTCTCCACATGAAATTGCGAGGTCTTGTTGTTGTCGGAGCTAGAGGTCTTGTTGAATTTGCTATATTACTGCTTGGTGCAGGGTTGCTGGGGTTTGCTAAGTTATTAGTTGTTGATGGATATCTTCTCCACTGGAAATTGCGAGGTCCTGTTGTCTGAACCAGAGGTCTTGTTAAATTTGTTAGATTAGTGCTTGGTGCAGGGTTTCCTGGGTTGGCGAAGTAATCCGCTGTTGATGAATCTCGTATCCACTGGAAATTGCGAGAAGATTGAACATGCTCTCGTCCTATTGTTGTTTGAGCTGGAGATTTTGGAACAATCTTACCCACATAATAATTTGTGGAAATATGTGGAATCAGTTTATGAAAAAAATTAACTATATTAGTTGGTTAGAAACTTAAAGATAATTAATATTTTTATGAGATGGATCTAGAAAACAGATATCTAAATAGAATGAAAACAGATATCTGAATAAAGAATTCATTCCATATATTATGGAAATGCATTACGACATTACCTGTAACATTCTGTACATAAATGTTGAACCATTCATACTGAGGGCTCTCTGTACTGCTTCTTTGGAAGCAAATTCAACAACCGCATTCCTGTAATGGATATCTACAAATTAAAACCACATTATCTCTACCTCTACGTGACCGTAGAGTTCTGAATATGAAACAACATAAATATGAATATAATGCAGACAAAATGCTGACAGCTTCAGCAAGTTACCCGGTTGGTTGACCAGTGAAAATATTATTTAGAATTTCAACGGAGGTCACTTCTCCACATGGCATGAAATGGTCAGTTAATGCTTGACTGGTTGCCCCATAATGGACCTGAAACAGTTAGTGAAGCAAGAAATATATTTTTTTCAGAACCAGGACTCTTCCTTATTAAGCAGGGTAAGCAGGGTACTGCTCTAGACATCATAAATTAAAATTAACTATCAAGCAAACCATTGCTATAGAAATGAAGGTATTTAAATCCTTGAAAGCTGACAAATTTGTGAGCCTTGCAGGTGGCACAAGCAATTTTGACTGAAAGTTTGTATGAGATATATCAGAAAGAAAAAGGAAGATTTGTTATACATTTGACACAAAAACACTCTTGGTGTCTGAGTTCTGTGATGTGTGAGTTCCTGTAATCAAAATAAATATTTTAAAGTTACTGTTAATTATAATACACCAAACCACACAAATAGGCCATTAGAAAGTAACAAAAATTGGAAAATTGGGTATTTATTAATATCAATCACACCTTCATTGCTAGCTACTCTGTTCAAGTTTGATACAGCAACAGTCTTGGTTTCCAAGTTCTGTGATGTGTGAGTTCCTTTAATAGAAATAAACAGTGTGAAGTAACTGTTAATTATAATACACCAAAGCAGACAAATAGGACATTGGAAAGTAAAAAAAAATGGAAAATGGGTAATTTATTCACATCAATCACACCTTCATTGGCAGTTACTCTGTTTAATCCTTTCCTCTGTAAATCAATCTTTTCCCCTAACCTATCGAACACAGAATTTCTTTTTTCTTTGTTTCTGGTATTTCTGGGAGCTCCAAATACTTTGCGGTTAATGCCCGGCCTTCCAATAGCATTTGTTGGGCAAGAACGTATAACCTGAGCTGCAGGAAATTCTGGCTTATCTTCGACCTTAGGTCTTTTGGAGGTAGTAAAATCAGTGTCACTTATGATTCTATTGTTTCCATGCTGTGATGGAGGAGAGTAAGCTCTGGATCTCTGTAGTATATTTATCAAACCATTAACCCAATTAGTGAATTAGTAATAAATCAAGAAATACCAACTCTTGCCAAAATTTTCAAATATCTGTGAAGACCTTTCTGTTTCTGCCCTGGATTTCTCCATCAAAATTCTTATTCAGCTCATGAAAATTTCCAAGCCTTCCAAATATGGTTTTTCTTGCAATGTCTGTATTATTGTTTTCAACTTCTCCCAACCTTTCAAACACGCTTTTTCTTGCAATGTATGCACTGTCATCAACTTCTCCCCTTCTTTCAAATATGCCTTTTCTTGCAAGGTCTATATTATTCTCTTCTACTTCTCCCAGCCTTTCAAATACGCTTTTTCTTGCAATGTCTGTAATATTGTCCTCATCTTCTTCCATCCTTTCAAAAACTCTTTCTTTTGCAATGTCTGTATTATTGTCCTCAAGTTTTTCATCAATGTTGTAAGGATTTTGCTGACTGTGTTTTGCCGAGCCCGCCAAATATCCTCCTATTACAAACAAACAAAAAATCTCCCAATTAGCAGTAGACAAGGGCAGTCAGATTAGTCCTATCACAACAATAACCACCTAACCTAACAAACGATTTAGCATTTGGAGCCAAACCTAAGAATTTAGCGTTAACACTACTATCGGTTTGATCAGTTTTGCTGCTCGTCTGGGAGAAAATATTGCTTTGATCAGCAGATTGGAACTTCGGCTGTGGAGATGCGGATTGTATCTTCGGCTGTGGAGATGCAGCTTGGATGTTAGGCTGTGGAGATTCAGATTGAATATTCGGCTGTGGAGATATGTAATGGTGCTGGCTAGAGGCAAGATGGTCAAATAGCCTGCATGAAGCAAAAATATTATTGCACCAACAAAAATTTGTCAATGTGAATATGCAGCTTGTAAAAGTATAATATTGCAAAAACCTATAACTACAAATGGACCATATATAAAATTTATATTTGTAGAGTTAGCTACCAAGAAACAAACGGTCCGCTTCGATGGCGAAGGAAGGTTTCCACATTTGTTTTGACCTCTTCTTCAGTCTTGCCACTCTGAACTAAAATAACCACGTAATCCTGCAATCCCAAATTTATCAAAGTTTTAGATGTCTCTATATTAATCATTATATGTTCTGATGAGATTTTTGACCCTGTGACTTCTCATAAGGGAGATAATCTTGAATTTCGCTTAGTATTCAGCAATCAGACGGACATAAGCCTATGCCCCATAGGATCAAATATTAGAACCCATATCTATTTGATTGTCAAATATTCAGTGAATCAGCAATCTAGTATCTTTAAAAATATTTGAAAAATAATTAACCACATAAACTCGATCAACTGAACTATTTCTTAAAATTGATCTTCATTTATTCTAAACAAACTCACAGCCAAAATCTTGTCCTCCGAGCCTGTCATCTCATTCAGTTTCGAGTTAATTACTGCAATCATTCGAGCAACTCCATTACTGGAAAGGTTCTTGCACCACGCGTTTATGCTCATGTTGCTGAGTTGGACAGTTTTATATTATCTTCACCAGTCACCTGTTAGAAGATTTGTGAGAATGAAATCTCAGAACCGACTTTGAACATGAATACCGTGAGACTGTAACATGCAATCCTGACATTTGAAGAATTACCAGGATATTTATAGTAACGAATGAACCACAGAAGCGTCCAAAAGATACGTCCCTACACGAAACGATGGACGCATATAGTTAAAGATAAATAAATGTTCATGCTGAATGTGACAGTCAATTATTTAGTATTATACATAATTGACCTAATTTAAGTAACCATGGCATGATAAAAGTTAGTTGATCATGTTAGCTTTTGTCGAATGTTATTAGTATTCCTATTACTATCTTCAATGCTTCTTATAACCAGTTGTCTATAATGAGATTTTTTTGTAAATTTTTTGGGTGGGTTTTTCCGGTTAAAATTCAGTAGCAATTTATTGGAATTGCAAGTTTGATAGCTAGTTTCTACACAATCAAAGTGCCTCAGAATCAAAGTGTCCCAGGGGTTTTTCAGGGTGCTGAATCCAAATATGCAATTAAAAAACCATTTTAACTACAACAAATCAAGATTTAACCTCAATTTTCTCGACAGGATTCCGTCACTAAAATCTTCAAAAAAATCACATTATAAACAACTCCTCCTTTATAATGTCAGCCTATATTCTAAGTCTAATATGATTTAACTGTTCTAGTAGATAATTAAATAACAGATTTTGATTAATGGAGTCTTATGGAACACGCTTATGGAAGGAAGTGGTTACGTTGAGTTTTAAAGAAATTGCGAAATTTTAGTGATTGTTATGTCTTTGCAATGTGGAGGTGACGGGCCGTGGTGGTTATTAATTGATAGAAATGTGGCAAACGTAAGTGGTGTTAATGTGGTTCAGAGGTGGTATGTCGTTTTGCCTACGTATTATTGTATTGTTTTTCTCTGTCTTTTGAATTATGTGTTAATGCATATGTCTCTCTACATCTTACGATGTGAGGGTGTGAAAATTGTGTGATATTATGACGTTGATATAGGCCTAATGGTGTCGATTGTGTTGATTTCATCGTTGTGGTTTATTCAGATAATTATTTTAGTGGTAAATAGTGTTCATTTTATTGTTGTTTTTTTGGTTTGGTTTGGTTTTTCTAAACTTGTTTTATATTTTAGTGATTTTTTAAGATTGTAATGGTGGTAAGAGTGTTGTGGTATTTTGTGTTAGAGTGTTTCTTTGGCCTACCGAAGAGTTTTGTGTTTTATAGATGGTTATGTATTGTTTCACGGAAATTTGAGAGTTTTTTTTTATCTTTGTATTTTTCTTCATTTTTCATTGGCTTTGTTTCTTTGTGGTTGAGGATTTTAATGAAAAGGGGAGATGGTTTTGCATGTGATTGTTGTTCATTTTTAATCCCTTCACACTTCACATTTTCCTCATTGTGTATGTGTCCATCCCTTTGTTTCAATAGAAAGTGTGGTGGTGTTGGTGTAATAGATAGGTAGATACAAATTGTGTTGTTAGGACTAAATACCATTAGCAACGATCAAGTGCATTAAATATAATGGGAGATCGTAACAAGGATATCAAGAATAGTTTCAGGTGATCGAGGAGTAGACCAGTGAAAGAGTGATGGAACAAATAAATTGCAAAATGTTATCTATTCTTTCATTGTTGGAAACATGATCCTTAGAGGTTATGTAAATTTAGAATACTCATTTATGTGGAAGGCAAGAAATCACAAGTGAAACTGAAAAGTCATGGGAAGTCCAAGAGACCTCTTAGAAGATGAAACAAAGGGTCATAAATTGATGCATTAATGTGCACTGTATGAATGAGAAATACAACTCACACTTATCATACCTTGTCTATTTTTGTGTGTATGCTAACAATAGTATCCAAGTTAAGACTTTATCTTGAATTTTTCTCATGGTTTTCCTAACAAAGTGGTAACAAACCTATATGTGCTTTGTATTGAATGGAAAACATGTCTTTTGGTTTTGTTTTCTCCCAATGTGTACACCTAAATATCTCTACCTTATTGTTTCTTCTACTCTGTGGGATCATGTAGCCCTAGGGCTCCTTTAGAGTCACAACACCCTCTCAAATGGTGTGTTTAGATAGCAATGTTGTGTTTGTGATCTTCTATGACACAAAATTGTTGTCTCAAGAATGATCCAAATTTAGGAGAAAATTGAACTAAATATGGAGTTTGTTATACATAATTTTTTCTTCCACTTCCAAATCCTATCATCATATATTTTAAAAAATTGATAAAAAACAAGCATAAAACCAATCATAGATAGGAAAAGTTAGTGGCCTTTCACTTTCCATACTATTCTAAGCCAATCTAGTTTCATAGACTTTTGTTTCTCCATAAAATCTCATCTTCCCCTACTCGACTTCCACATCATATTCATAGATGCCAACATTGTCATCTAGTTCAACACATGAAGGATTATTTTTTATCTTCATCCTCGTGAGGACTGTGTACAAAATATTCATCATTCACATAGATGTTCCAATCAGAAGACTCCTATAATAGCAAAGGTTTACCTTTGATATATCACTTCTTGGAAATGATATTCAACAACCAAGAAGATATATTGGTCATTCTATAAAGTTCATTCTTGATTATTGACATGTCTTGTAGTGGAGAAATTTTCATCTTCTCATCTTATATCTAAAAAGGGGGGAGGATTGATACACATTTACTAGTTTCGTAGTCATATCAAGTGAGCTTGATCCATAACTAGAACCGAAACTAGTAATCAGAGCCTAGCACCAGATTCAACCAAAACAAGAGTGAGAAATGTAGTAAGAGATAGACTTATGTTCCATGAGAAACATTTGGTTTATGGTCCTCCTTAAACCACCACTTGGTAGAATACTTATTTTTTCTACTAAGCTACAATTTGTGGTCAACTTTAAACCATCATAGGGGAGCACTTCCATCTAGTAGAAAGCATCAAATTTAGAATTTTCCATGAACTTCTTGTTGAAATGTAACTAGTGTTAGTATTCACAATTGAACTTCAGTCATGACTTGATATAACCATTGATGTACCTTTCAAAAGAAAAATTATTTGTAAAATAAAAATTATTATTATTGAAATGGATGGGCTTCTTGCCCATTATATTGTGGTTCTAGGTCAAACCACCCATTGAGTGCTCTAGGGGTCTTGTTGACAAGTCAAAAGGTCAAGGTCATGATGCAATAGCCCTTTGAGGGCTCACTTATCAAGAAAGAAAAATAATAAATGTAAGTTGTATTATCTAGAGGCCTCCAAGTAATGAGTTGGCCAACCTTTTTCAAGTCGACCCAAGTAGCCCAATTCATCCTCAAGAAAAACCTATATAAAGGAACTCACTCTCCTCATTTGCATATACATCCAACAAGTAATATACATTTGATCCAACGAGAGAATTAGAGGCGATATGATCCAACTAAGAAGGGACATAGGAGTGAATTTATGTGGAACCCAGTGAAGGAAGAAAGGAAGCAATTTCAGTTTTTGCGTGCTCACACATGTGAGTTTTTGAAGGCGAAACTAAGGTTTCCTTAGTCGTGTTGTGCATAGTTATTCTTTAAGGTTTTGGTTGGCTCATCACTTGAGTTTTGGTCAATGTAAAATTCAAGGTCTTGGATGTCTTCATTGAAATTCTCTAAGAAGATATTTTCGTGGGTTTTCCTCTCTAGGAGAGGTTTTGGCCCTGGCTAATAGCCTACATATGGTGTTGTTTTTTATGTGTTGTGATCTTCTTATTAATATTTTTCTTGACGATACAACATAACTAAATAATAATAACAACAACAAAAACAACAACAATAATAATAATAATGTAACAAGAAAATATCATGGATTCAAGAGAAATCAAATTTAAATAAGTTTAACTTCTATGCCCTACATTTCTCAACACTTCTTTGAGCCATGTTCCAGAGTTTGTGGCTAGCCTTAACCAATATTACAAGACTTTTATGTTTGGAGAACTTCCTTTTAGTAGAAGACATTAGCTCCTATCTAGGTTCATGAACTACTTCGAGTCAAGTTCCAAAGCTGGAAGCTAGCCTTAAAACAACACTAGTAGAAGAATTCATCTTGTGTTATGCTTTGGTTTGTGTTCCCAAAACCAACACTAGTAGAAGAAATTTCTTCTACCTTTTATTTGTGGTATTCCATAAACCACCACCAGTAGAAGAATTTGACTTATACTACCCCATTTGGTTTGTGGTGTTCCTTAAACCACCATATTCAGATAACACATCCACTCATTAGTTATTGTTATAGTGTTTTTGGAGCACAAGTGTTAGCAGTGGATTGTTACTTGCAAAGGATCACAGTCAAATTGGTGTTGTTAGTGGACAAACTTAAATAAACACAACATTGTAAATAGTGGAAACAATGAAAACATAAACATAAACTTAAACAAAGAGGTGCATGAAAAAAAAAATACTCAAATGGAGAAAACACATCAATAATATATGGAAAAATACCCCTTTATTGATTTCTAGGGAAAATATCTCAAACACTTGAAGGGAATTCTTTGAGCTAGGGAGCTCAAAAATCCTTAGAAAGGGGGTTTACTTTCCTCAATCTCTTTGCAAGCTTCTCCCCTATCTCAAAGAAGTGTGAAGACTCTCCAAAGGTTGGTTTCCTCTTCACTCACTAAGATGTTGAGTTGCTTAGAAGAAATTTGGAAAACATGCTAGTGCTCTTCACTTCCTTGGTTTCAAAAATGTAATGGTGGTTTGCTCAAACAAAAATTTGGCTATTATAGCAATGTATCTTATTTTTTACTCTCCCATGACCTTTTTATATAGAGTTTTTTGAATCCCTTTTCCCTCTTGTTACATAGTATTTTGTCACACCTCCTGCACTTCCCTATGACATACCCCTCAAGTTCTTGAAACATTACCATTATACAGTATAATCATCCATGTATATAGCTCATATCCCTCCTAACACTTTGATTGGAAAATGCCTTGAGCTTTCCGTGAAGAAATAGCTCTTAAAACCTTAAAATGAGGATCATTGCTTTTATAAGGCTTAAAACATGAATGGTTGCTTATTGCACTGTACTTGACTAGTGATGGAATCGCTTTGTTCCTTTGCATACCCGTGATGATCCCAAAAAGGTAATTTTCCCAAAGAGGATGAGAAGCTTCATGATATAGAAGCTTCCAAAGCAGTGAGTTGGAGGTCATTTCACATAGATGAGGTTGAATCCTCTCATCTTGGCCTCTTGGTCTTATCCCTGTGACTTACCTCCTTGAGATGGGGGCCTAATCCTATCTTTGGAGAAGTCCTAACTCTCTTTCCAAGCATATAAATTCATACTCTTCCATTCCCAAATGGATGATCTATGTCTATTTGCACCCTTATTCTAATATTGTGCCTAGACGCTATTCATTAGACTTGGAGAAGGAGTTCTTGGAGAGTTCTTGGCTTGGACTTGGATTACCACTCAAGTAGAGCATTTCAAAATCAAGGATTTGGTTGTAAGCTACCCTTTATTTCTTAATAATATACAACTGCCAGTTCATCTTATCAAAATATATATGGTTGTGTATTATTTAGCTTGAAATTCCTTGATTAGTTAAGTAGGTTGTTATAGGATTTGCTATTTGTTTTGGCATGCTTTGTTGTTTCTTGATTACTTGTGCAGGTACATAAACACTAAGAGAAGCAAGAACAAGTTCATGACACACGCGGTTTGAGGCCCTCAACAAAAGAAATCAGAATACCATTAGAACGAGGTAGGCCATCTTTTTCATTCTTCTTTTTAATTATAACCTAGGAAGGTGTCTAGTTGATTGTCACTTCAGTTATTAGACCCACTCATTGGGCTAGAGGTATCGTCTATGTCCACAAAGAGGATTAACCTTGTCAACAAAATGACAATTCCACTAGGGAGCCTTTGATCCTTTCCTTCTCATTCTTCTCCTTGTCTTTTGATGAGTTCAATCAACCATTCAATTTTAGACTTCATTTATTGTCTTTGGTTAGTTTCACTTTCTGGTAGATGCTTGAAGATTGTTGATTTGAGTTATTCTTAAATATTTTGTGTTTTTTCTTTGTTTTTCTTGCCCATCGTGTTTTTATCCTTGACAGTCGCAATGGTATCATGGGTTTGTTGATTACAACAATGATAATTGCTACTTTTCTCTTAACAGGTGTGATGATTGCAGAAGTTAATGAAATTTAGGGTTTGTCTTCTTATTTTCAGTTCTTTTTGTCTTTTCCTAGGTATTTACCAATGTGATCTGAGTTGATTCTTTTCTTTTCTGATTGCAATCGCCTCTTAATTTGGTTTAAATGTGTATGAAGTTTGATTAGCCTTTTAAGATTATAGATCTTCTAGGTTGTTGGCTTATATGGGCCTGACCCAGGTTCAGAAGAGTTATTTAGCCAAACAAATCCCGCAGCTACTAGCCCTTTTGGAAACAACCTGCAGAGCGTAGACTGATGTCTCACACGAGGTAGCAGGGGAGGGTGTTGGAACTAGGTTTCCACACCCTTGGGATGTCTAGATGTGGTCTAGAGGTTTTGCGCACCATTTCGCAGCCTCGCGCTACTCTGCTTCTGCACAGATCTGCGGCTGGGTTGTTCCTCAATACTATTTATTTAAGGAGTTCTTATAGATCAGGTCTACTTGTGATTCAATCAATATAACCAGTGCGCACAATTAACAGAGATACAAATTTGCATTAACCCAAAACATAAGCATGCACATAAGAATAAATAGAAATACCAATCATAAATTAACTAAATCTGCAATAGCTCAGATTAACACAGTGTTTCAAAATCAACTCATCTTTATTTCCACTTTATCACCAATACATCTTGATCTACCCTACGCACTCAGCTATAGAGGTCCACACACACAACTATAGATTCTACCATGCCTCTGTGCACACAACAACAAAACCTCTATCTATCACCCAATACCCTCGACTCGGACTTACAGACGTGCATATAACTTTCACAGACCCATAGCACTACAATTCATTCTCTTCCAAGACTGCCTTCTACCTTTAGAGACCCGGTCTATTTATATGTTCCCATGGTTCATGGACCATGGGTAGTCTGACTTACTCCCTACTATTCTATATTACTTCATGGGTGGACAAAGCTTTGACTTGACCTTTTACATTTCGCTCGCATTTTTTGAAGTTTTACAATGTTTTTATCCTAACTTCTAAGCTCGTGGACCCACAACTGTTATGTGGGACCTCTGCTACCCAACAGTCCCCCAACACCATCATTGTGACTCGTCCCGAGTCACTCATCGGTGCAGCGAGATGCGCTGCCTTTGCTTCACAATTCACCTCCCTCTGAGTGATGCTCATCATCCTGCTGCTTCTTCGTTGTCTCCTACAACGCTTCGTCTGACTCCTGCTTCATTGTTTCTACCAATTCTCGCGACAAATAATGCTCATTCTGCTCTGCTCGGTTAACATAGAACACCCCCTCATAGGATTTTAGCTCGAGTAGGGGAGCAGCATATAGGACCTCCTTATACCATTGTAGCCACTTCCTACCTTCGTATCTGCTCTTCGCACTGTCTGCTATAGCTTGTGTTGCAATTTTGCAAGACCTTTGTTGTTGTCCATAAGATCCCAATCCTCAAGGTACATCAAAGATGAGTTATTAACTGCATTTCTACTAGTGGTCTCTGTCTTTGCAACCTTTCTTTTTCTGTTGTAGTTCGTCGGCCTTCCCCCAGGCAAGGCAATGGTAGCCGGACCAATTCTGCTTCGTGTCTCCCATTTTTCGGTACATCCCGTACTGTTGGTGTTGAACTCTATGTGGTGATCGTAATTGTCAACACCATGTTCCTCAGAGAGCACTACCTTTCCATCAGCCAGATCACCACCCTCGGGCTTACTCCTTGTGCAGAGATAATGAAAAGTTCCATATCGGTAACCAGCTTGTGTTTTCTAGAAGTGTAGGTCACTCGGTGGATGCCCCTCTATGATTTATAAGCGTTTCGAATTTCAAATTCACTAGCTCCTGCTTGTTTTGGCATCTTCGTGTTAAACTTGTGGCAGCACATTCCATATATTGCTCGTACCCCTTCTCTTAATTTCCTACCACCCGCTCCCTTTTGCCATAATGAAGACATCTTGTCATGAATAGTGAAAGCAACAGTCACCTCTCCTCTTAGCAACGCATCAGTGCACTTCTTTCCATGCAACCACAACCTTTGTGATTGGCCAAGTCTACGTGTATCCTGGCAATCGTGTCTCTTTCCCCCAAACTGCTTTATCATCTGCGCTCTCTTTCAACTCGCTAGAGTTGTGAGACTATCCTTCGGATGGTTAGTCAGGCAGTCGACCCACCCGTGTAGAGCTTCAGGAAATTGCCATTCACTGTTCCTAGGAAGAGGTCTCCATTGAGTTTGGAAAGTTGAACCATGGCCCCATCAATAACTTCTTTAATGACATAGGGTCCCAACCAATGCATTCGGAGTTTGCCAGGGAATTTCTCGAACTTGCTGTCGTATAGTAATACTAGATCATTCTCCTTGAAGGTGCGCACCTTGATATGGCGATAATGCCACACTTTCTCTCTTTGTTTCTATACTTGTGGATGAAATCCAACCAAAAATAGTTCCTCCTCCAGTTCCTCTAGCTGTGTGAGCCATTCCTCCAAAGCCCCATGGTCTGCCATACCTGTTATTGCTGCTATCCGTAGACTAGGCACAATGTATTCCATAGGAATAATGGCCTCCTTGCCATAGAATAACCAAAAAGGTGTCTGGCCCATCAGCTTCTTGCACGTGGTTCGGTATGCCCATAACATAGCAAGGATGTGCAAGTCCCAGTCATTTCGCTATGCATTACAAACCTTGGTCAACAAAGTCTCCAAGATTTTGTTGAATGCTTCAAAATTCCCATTCACTTGTGGGTGGTATGGCATACTCTGTTGGTGATATATATGGAATTCCTCAATGAGTGCATTGATCGTTTCATTTAGAAAATGCGTTCCCTGATCGCTCATGAGAATTTTGGGACATCCAAACCTGGTCAGCACATTCTCGAACAAAAACTTCGCAGCTGTGGCAGCCATGCAATCCTTAACTGGCTATGCCTCTGCCCATCGAGTCAGATAGTCTGTCGTGGTGATGATCTAGTGCACGCTTGTCTTCCCTCACGATGTGATAGGTCCTACGAAGTCAATTTCCCACTTCTTGAATTGATGTAGCATCATATATGGCTTAAGTGGAATTTCGTCTTTATGTGATGGTTTCCCAGTCCATTGACAGACACCACAGGCCCGATAGTACAATTTCGAGTCTTGATGTAGAGTTGGCCACCATAGTTTGTGCGAAGAATCTTCTATGCTGTAGCACGACCTGCAAAATATTCTCCTGCCACCCTGCCATGTGCTTCAACCAAGGTTTGTCCGTGATCGAATTCAGGCACATATCTGCGTAGGATTTCATCGTTGCCATTTTGTAGAGATGCCCTATAATGACGGTAAAGTCTGCTGCCCATATCCCCAATTCCTTCTTCTACTAAATAGAATATCCCTGTTGTGCAGTTCTTGTAGTTAAGAAATGGATTATATCCTCAAAGTGGCCATCCACAATGAGCACTACATATAGTTGTGCATACGGGAGTCCTTCCTATAAATTTGTGGGTTCTTCCTCAGTCTCAATGTGGGACAGGTGATCTGGACTTGCGTTTAGATGTCCCAGCTTTACGACAACCTCAAAGTCATATTCTTGGAATAACAACAACCACCGACAAATTCACCCCCCCAACACAGGCTTATTCACTAGGTATTTTAGCATAGAGTGATAAGTATAGACCTTAAAGTGTCCGCTGAGTAGATAGTGGTGGTATTTTTGAAGCATGTATACCATCACCAATCCATCTCGCTCAGTAGTGGAGTAATTCTTCTCAACTTTTGACAACTGGCAACTTGCGAATGCAATCATGTGATCTATTCCCTCCACTACTTCTTGCATGAGTACCGTGCCCAACTCAATACACGACGCTTCAACATGCACATGAAATTCGATGTCCCATTTCGGAAAGACCAATATAGGGGTGGATGCCATATTTTCTGTAAACGTTTCTAGACTTTTGTTGCATTCCTCATTCCAACAATAAGTAGCATCCTTCTTCAGCAACTGTTCCATTAGAGCTGTGATCTAGGCCTAGCTTTTGATGAACTTCTCATAGTAGTCTATGTATCCCAGTGTCGCACATAGTTGTTTGAAACTTTGCGACGCTTTTCGATTGAGTCTGACAATGATATTTGCCAGATCCACCATCAGGCCTTGCTTACAAACCACATGGCCAAGCAGGTTCCCTAAGGGGATGAGGAAGATACACTTTTTTAGGTTTAGCGCAATTTGGTGTCATCGAAAAGTATCCAACATTAAACGTAAGCTCACTATGTGTTTTTTAACCAGTCCTAATATGGTCCAATAATCAAGATAGACCTCTAAGAACTTGTGTATAAATTCCTTGAATGTCGCTACCACAATGCGTGAGGATATCATCGGCGCATTCTTCAGTCCAAAGGGCATCACTGTATACTGAAAACAACCCCATTCAGTGGCAAACGTTGTTTTACTCCTATCCTTTGGCACGATCTTGATTTGGTGGTATCCTGAGAACCTCTCCGTGATGGAGTAGGCCTCCTGCCCACCCACATTTTCCAGTACCTCATCTATAAAGGGTGTTGGAAATAGATCATTGACATAGGCATCATTGAGCTTCCTGAGATCCACGCAAATACGAATCTCACCCTTCTTTTTCTTCTCCTGCACAACCATATGACTTACCCAGTCAGACTCCTCCACTGTTTCAATAATTCCTACTACCAGCATCTTGTCCAGTTCTTCGCAGACCTTTGCTTTGTATTTTGGATTCAATCGGTAGGGTCACTGCTTAACTGGATTTAGATTTAGCTTCAACGTTATCTTCATCATTCCCAGGTCTCTTAGGATCCCTTTTAGCTCTGTGATTTTTGTTGGGAACAAATCTCAATTTTCCCGAAGCAACTGGACGACTTTTATGGCGGCATCCCAATAGTCCCCAAGAATTGCATACTTCGGCTCTTCTTCTGTTCTAATATTTACTTGTTTCATTTTCAATAACATCTCGATATCTGGATCTTCAAATTCAAGTCTGTGCACATCACGGCTCCCATTTGATTCCAGAATATTGATGTTTCAAGGGTCATCCTCATCATCTTCTACCTAGACATTGTAACATTCGTGGACCTAGCTTAGCTGGCGCAACCAGTCAAGCTATACAGTTTCTTCTGGTTCCAATGGAATTTTGAAAATGGTGGCCTTCACTAGCTGTAACGCGTCATCCATAGTATCCATCCATTGATCTTCAAATAGGAATGTTGATAAAAACCCTTCACACAAGATATCCCACTCGCTTATGCCATGTCGGAGCTCTACTTCAGTATACCAGTTTCTGGGAATGACGTCCACGGTGTGATAAAATAAGTGCACCCATTCTGGTTGAGGTTCCTCTCTATAGACTTTGATCCATCTGGTAAGGTGCATGCGTGGGTCATCACGTCCATCATATTTCTCCATTATTCATAGATCTAGCTTCCCAAATCTTATTTGCATCATGTGCCTGCAGTTGCACCAATCTTCAAAAGTCCCTTCATGTGCACCCCACCATCATGCAGGTGTTGCATGCAACACCCATCTCAATGCATCAAATCGTTGGTGATCTAGTACTGCAATTTCAAATTTGGTTAAGGATTCATCTATTATTGTCAGCCCATCATACATCGAGAGTTCATGATCCTGGGCCCTCATGCAATACAAAGATTTAGTCACCATATTGCAGTGTAGTGTGGTTACTCCGTTCAACCTGTTATGCCACCGCTTGTCTCCTTCATCTGAATTGGTGGTGCAGGACTCTACATCACCTCGTGGTATTATTCTACCCTCCGTTGACTTGACCCATTCTTGCCTTTGTGTAGAAATTTTGTAGTTACAGTCTAATTCGTCGTCACTTTATTTGTTGTGCACGGGTTCAATGTAGCGTGTTCCCTCAGGTGGATCTACCGGAATGACAACATGGAGTGACTGTTTCAAATACCATTGTCCGCTTCTTTAAATTAATAACCCCATTCATGTCTGTGGCCTAGTCTATTCCTAACAATGCAGGATAAGGAGCACTTTCATCCACGATTTCAATTACTTCAAAGTCTATTCTGGTGCTTGCACCTTCTATATCTACCGTACTTCCTTGTAACCTTCCCATGGGCAAGATCTTTTGTTGGTTTGCCATCCGCAATTGAATAGGATACGATTGTAGCATAGGACTACCCATGCACTCTCAAGTTTGTTTAGGTAGTACATTTACATCTGAGCCCAAATCTACAATGATCTGATCCATCTCATAGTTGCCAATTTGTGCCATTAATCGCATCTCTCGCCCCATCTGTGTTGTGTGTTTTCCTAGTTTGCGGACCATGCTAGGTTCTTGCGTCCTCGCGCACCTATTTATTAATTCTTGCAGGCCTTTAACCGCCTTATTTTCATGCAAAAATTTTATGCACGTCTCTAAAAAGGTAGCTAGCATCAAGGGATCCCTGTCCTACTTAGGTTGATCCCTGCTGCTTGGGGTAGATACCTTCACGAAGCTCTCCCTAGCTTCCAGATATTTCTCCTTGCCAACCCCTACATCTTCCTTACTTAAGTTCCTCTTATCCTCCCTTGTGGCCATGAAACTTCTTAGTACCATGTTTAACCAGGGTTCTTCGTCACCTCATCATCTCCACATTCTGGGTCATCATAGGTTGTGTTGCCCTTTTCTCATGAATCTGTGCTATCAGTTTTGGGAAATCTATCAAATCATGATTAAATTGCTCATAGTAAGTGCATGATATTCTAGTTTGGTTGGTAAAATCCCATGCGTAATGTCCTAGTCCTCTACAGTTGTAACAAATTATCTGCCTGTGACCCATTCCTAGCCCCATTCCGCCACATTCTCATCCATGTCCATGGAACCCACCACACGTGATCACTGCAGCTAGATCTTAACCTCGAGCCTCAGTCTACATTCAGTAGGCCAGTGACTAGTCCATTAATAATTGATAGCTATGACAATCTCTTTCCTCATGGCCCACTAATCTGCAAAAGTTGCAAAATAGCTGTTGGGTGGTCTGGTTGAATTTTGGAAATATATGACAATTATCTATGTTATGCTTTCCTCCTACCTAAGAGATTTCAAACCAAAGCGGGATTGTCACGCTTGGCCCTACCTATGTCTTTGGGCGTAATGGTGTTGGTCCCCCCATTGCCACATAATTAGCCAAGACCAGGAAGTGATCCTTATTGTGCCCCTGGCTCCTGCATTTTATACACCATACTTCCTCCTAGACTTTTGGGCGAGGTGCCTGTTCCTGTTTTAACTTCTTCATTTCCAAACACAAGTTTTGGATATGTGCTTGGATTTGCTAAACTCCCAACCCTATGTCTTGTAATGGAGTTTTGTTATGAAACCAGCTCACAAAAATATAGAAAAGATATATCAACACCTTAGAATTTAGCCTCTTCGAGGGGGAAACCTCCTTTACATTACACAAATGAACAATTCTTCGATGATTCAAATGAAAAAACCTCATTTCTATATATAGGAGTCTAAGG
>APFE030396896.1:0-14837 GCA_000404065.3 Pinus taeda | reverse complement strand
TGTAGAGGTTTATATGGATGATTTTACAGTTTATGGTAATTCATTTGAAGAGGCATTAGAGAATTTGGAAAAAGTCCTTATAAGATGTAAAGAAACAAACCTTTCATTAAGTCATGAGAAATGCCTTATGATGTTTACTAAAGGGATTGTTTTAGGACATCATATTTCAGGGCATGGGATTAAAGTTGATAGATCAAAAGTTGAAGTCATCTCCAAGTTGCCTATTCCAAATTGTCAAAAAGATGTTAGAAGTTTTCTTGTATTTACTGGATATTATAGAAGATTAATTGAAAACTTCACCAAAATAGCATCTCCACTCTTCAAATTACTTACAAAAGACTGTGAATTCAAATGGGATCCTAATTGTCAATCTGCATTTGAAACTTTGAAAACAAGAATATCTGAAGCACCTATTTTGAGAGGGCGAAATTGGAAACTTCCTTTCCATATTTCTACAGATGCTTCAGATACAGCTCCAGGAGCTGTGTTGGGTCAAAAGGATTTAGTTCCTTATGCCATTTATTACACTAGTAAAAATTTGACTCCCACTGAGTTAAATTATACTGTGACTGAGAAAGAGTTATTAGCTGTTGTTCATGCAATCAACAAGTTTAGACATTATATAACAGGCTACGAAACTTTTGTCCATACTGATCATTCTACAATTAGATATCTCATGAACAAACATGTTACTAATGGCAGAGTTACAAGATGGCTTTTACTTTCACAAGAATTCAATATTACTGTGTTGGATAGACCAGGGAAACAAAATACAGTAGCTGATTTCTTGTCTAGAATCCAAAATACTAACGAAGATTCTCCTGTAGAGAATAAGTTTCCATATGAATATTTGTTTGCAGTAACTACTATGACTCCTTGGTATGCAAATATTGCTAACTATTTGGTTACAAGGAAGCTACCTCCACACTTATTTCCTAATGAGAAAAGGAAAATTATTCAGGAGAGTTCAAATTATTCATGGATTTCTAATGAATTGTTTAAAACAGGGCTAGATTGTGTGATCAAAAGATGTGTTCGGGAAGATAAAATACCTAACATCCTCAAGGCATTTCATGATGAACCATGCGGTGGACACTTTGCTAAAAATAGGATGACCTATAAAATCCTTTCTTTAGGATATTATTGGCCTTCTCTCTTCAAAGATGCAAAACAATATGTCAGAAGGTGTGACAGCTGCCAGAGAGTTGGGAGACTGAATCTTTCAAATGAAATGCCATTATAGCCATAGGTACTCATCGAACCCTTTGAAAAATGGGCTTTAGATTTCATTGGACCGATTAATCCACCATATAGACAAAAGAAATATATATTGGTTTGCACTGATTATGTCACTAAATGGGTAGAAGCCAAGGCATTGCCTTCTGCCACTGAAAATTCAGTTGTTCAATTTGTTTTTGAGGATATTTTTACTCGTTTTGGTTTCCCAAGATAAATTGTGACAGATCAAGGAAGTCAATTCACATCTAACTTGATGGAGAAGTTGATGGAAGAATACAAAATCATGGATAGAAAATCTACTCCTTACCATCCTCAAGCAAATGGCCAAGTGGAATCTACAAACAAAGTTCTTGAGAGCATCATCACCAAAATTGTTCATTCCCACAGAAGAGATTGGGCAGAAAGGATTCCTGAAGCCTTATGGGCCTACAGAACTACATGGAGAAACACAACATGACATTCTCCCTATGAACTTGTTTATGGGAGAGAAGTCTTGCTCCCCATTGAGTTTCAAGTCAAGACCTTCAAGATGGCAGTCCAGTTGGGGATGAATCTATCAGAAGCTCAAAAGCAAAGAATGGAGCAGCTGAATGAGCTAGATGAGATCAGACAAGATGCAATTCTAAGGAATGATCTAGTTCAACATCAAAGAGCTAAGTGGCATGACAAATATATTAAAGAGAGAAAGTTTCAAGACGGAGATTGGGCTTTACTATTTGATTCCAAGTTTAAAGACTTCAAAGGAAAGTTTCAGACTCATTGGCTTGGGCAATATGAGATTGATAAAGTCTTTAACAATGGAGCAGTAAGAATCAAGACCATTGATAATTTCAGACTCTTATTGTGAATGGCCACCGATTGAAAATTTATCATAAGCCACTTTCCAAAGAGGAGTTTGTCAAAATGTTCCAAGAGAATTCTGCAATAAGGCTGGTGGAGAAGAATCCTTCTCCCCCATCAGCCTAATCTTTTTTTCAGTTTTTGAAAAAAAAAAGAACAAAAAAAAAATGTGTATAAGCCTGAAAACCAATCATAGATTGGCAGTCTTATACAGAAAATATAGAGTGAAAATCAGGGACACCTGACGCTCTATATTTTCCAAAAAAAAATCTCCTCTCCTTTTCTTTCCATCTTCACTTCATCTCACTTACCAATTTCATTTCACCTCCATCTCATTCTCATCTCCATTTCACTTCATTCCACTCCATTTTCACTTCATTCTCATTCCATTTCATTCCATCAATAAAAGTCCCCCTTTAGGACTATTTTCATTCAGTTGGTTTTCCTCTAGTTATCTTTGTGTAGTTCAGGGGGTGTTGTCTTAGTTTCCGCAGCTGGGAACCGTTTCCGCAGCCAGAAGCAGTTTCCGTAGCCAGAAGCGATTTTCGTAGCCAGCATCACTCTGTTTTAAAAAATACAATCAACTGTTAGTGCCATAATCATGAAATGCAGGTGTAATTGAGCTAAAGACATGGGGCATCTCCAAGATATCAAAGAAGAGCAACTAGTTAGAAACCTTGAGCAAGAATTGACAAAGTTTCCAAAGGTATGATCAAAACTCTTTATCAAATAACACTTCAAGTCATAATTACGTATAGTTATTAAACCATAACAAGTTCTCCTATGTGGAATGATTTGATATATTAGCCCACTATCATTCTTATTCCGCAATATCACTCCACACACCTCGCATTCATTTCCCTAACGGTCTTATGATTACTCCAAGTTCGAACTCAAGAATGACAACACTTCTATTTATTACCCGTACTCTTGAGACGTGACCTATTGTGTTACGGCTCTTCCCAACCGTAATTTCCGCAGTCGTCTGTTGAGACGTTTAAAATCTCATACACAGTCATCCGACTCGAAAGAATCCTGTCGTTACTCCATTCGCTTATCACTCTACTTATACCATACTCCTCACATACATTCACATTTCATTTTTACCACTGCTCACCAACAGTTCCTCCTGTAATTCGGGTATTTCCATTCACTGTTCTCTATTTCCGACCGCAGTCACTACAGTTTGCTCTAAACCCCGATTGCAGTCGCTACAGTTTGCTCTAAACCCTGACTACAGTCATTACAGTCTATCCCAAACCCTGTAACAGAGCTATTTTTCCTTAACCCTCACACGCAGAAGAACTCTCAGTGGGATTTAAAACAGAGGATGGGAAAATTACTGAGAGTTGAGCCGGAAGGACCAAAATACTTGGAGGGTTATCCTCAAGTTAAGGAATTGTTGAATAAAGTCAGATGGCTACGATTTATCCAGAAGTTTAAAGGGTATAACAAGGAGGTGACCAAAACTTTTGCGAGGTCCTTTAATGGAAAAACAGTGGAGGTTGGAGACTTTTGAATTCACAGTGACCGAGGCCACAGTAGCAGCTGCAATGCCTACTCAAGAAGGTGAAAGGTGGTTTAAAAATAGAAGTGTGGACAATCAAATATGGAGAACAATGCTACAAAACCAAGGTATGGATACCACTGTATTTACAAGAGGCATCCCTGTTCATGTATTAAAAGAGGAATGGTCTAGTCTACTGTTAGTCATCCAGAAATTTATCACGTGTGAAGGTCGTTTTGGCTCTATGTATATGTATCATGTCAGACTGATCATGAATTTCATAGACGGTCACACTCTTAACTTGCCTCATTTTCTACTATCAAGTTTGAAAAAGATGAGTTTTACAGTTCAAAAACATGTAGGAAATATTGAACCTCATCTTTACCATCATGGGTTCATAAAAATTCTTATTGAGGATCAATTGAAGAAACTAAGGATACATGGGAACAATTTTTAACAAGAAACTACTTCCAAGAGCCGTCTGAGGCCTCTGGAAGTAGTCCACCAAAAATTCCAAGGAAATGTAGGAGGAAGGAGAAAAATATTGCAGTCCAAGACTCCCCTGCAATAGAAATTCAAGAAACTGTCCAAACAGAAGAACAAGACCGAGTTAAAAGCAAGAAACAGAAGAAAGAAAAAGGCAAAAGAACCATTCAAGAGATCTATCCATCCCCTGAGCAATCCATAGAAGAAGATTATCAACCTCTGTCAGAAAGACTAATAGATCTTCAAGCTACTGCCATAGCCAAGAAAAAGAAAAAGGAAAACAGAGTGCACAAAAGAAGAGTATTAGTTCATCCTTGAGAAGGAGCTCTAGACTAAAAGGGAAGGGGAATAAAACCAAAGAAAAACAGTCTCACTTTATTGATTTAAGTGAAGAGGCTCTTGAAAAATCTCCAGCCCAGCCAAGCCTTGAGTCAAGTCCTCCATGTGAGGAAAGCCCTTTTCGGCCAGAAAGAGAGAGAAGTCCTCCTCCACTAGATTTTGAGTTTAGGCTGAGAAAAAAACCTGAGGTAGATCGTAGTCAGCAAGAGGTATATAACTACCTGGAATCCTTAGAACAATCAGCTGCAGGACCAAGTACCTCTCTACCACTTGATGCACAAGTTCAGTCTTTGAAACAGGAAGTATTTGAGTTAGAAGTCCTAAATAGACATATCATACAGGAAAACGAAGCACTTAAAGAGTAGAGTAAGGTAGACAAGATTGTCCATGATAACACTATGCTTCATTTAGGACTGTGGCAAAAGAAAAATAGAAGACTGAAGAAGAAGTGCAAAAGGTTAAGCAGAGCATTGATTAACCTCAAGTTCAAATGTCTAGTCAGAAAGCCAAGGATGATGATGATGATAGCATCAAAGAAGAAAAAAAGAGGGCTAGATGTCCTTGCAGAATCCTCAAAACATGTGGATTAGAGGGAAATAACTCAATTTTGGTTGCATGAGGACATGCAACACCTTCACAGTGGGGGTATGTTGAGCCTCAATCCTACACCTTCCTATACACCCTCTCGGCCTTCTTTTTCCACTTACTTCAACCACCTAGTTGTTAAATCATTGCATTATAGTCTAAAAATAACTTTTTATATGGTTTTCTGACTACGCTTATGACTGTTATTTGGTTTAGTTTTTTTGTTCATGCAGCTGCAGAACCTTGTTAGTTTCCGCAGCCACCACAGGTTTCTGCAACCAGCACAGGATTCCACAACTATTTTGTTAAAAGCTGTGCTACAGGTGTCCTATGAAGAAACAAGCTACATGGGCAAGCTCCAGGTGACAGATACATGGAACGTGTCCCTTCAAATCAGCCAAGTCATCCATGGAGGGTCACGGTCAACGAAGGTCAAAGACAAGGCCAACCAAAGAGTTCAATGGTGGCACGTCTCTGTTTTGAGCACGTGAATGTTACGTGGCACAGTCCTCAGCTCACGAAGACACCAGCACACCTGGAGATCATTCCCGTAACCTGAATCTAACAACTACCACTCCGAAGATTTAATAGACATGATGACAGTTACACTAGATCTCGGCTGAAGGGATCTACGTTTCTTTGGAAACACAGTTAATAGCGTAGGAGTTTGTTAATTAGCTTTAGCATTTTGGCATTATAAATAACGCGTCGATGAATGTTGTAAATGAGTTTTTTGGGATATGTGAATTCTGAACTGTTTTCTAAACTATTAGTTATCACCCCACTGTTTTTATATGTTGCCATTTTAAATATATGAGAAGAATTTTCTGAGCTTATTCGTGTGACTACTTGTTGACTGGATGAAGTGGCAGAGGGCCCCTGCGCGCTGAAGCCTTGTAAAATTTCCATTTGGTTTTATTATGTTTTTATTTTCATAATCATTAGCTTATACATAACACATTGTTTGATGTTTCTTAACTCACTGCTGTTGATATTTTCATCTCTGTTTTCTTATAGCTGTCAACTGATCAGTGCTTTTCTGCAGGTTTTCTTAGGCAGCCCGGGCAAATTTTCATATTTTTTATAACTATTGGCATATGAGATCATCTTGTCCTTCCTGCTAACTTTCATTTTCTGAAGTTTAATTTCAGCACTGTCTTTTCCAAGTTGTGATTTGCTTATTTATTTTTCTGTTATTTAGATATCATACTACTCACCAGTTTATGGTTTGTTTTTATAGTCAAAGTGACTCTATTAGCAAGAAATCAGAATATTACTAATTGTAGTGTGATTTAGTTATCATATTATTTAAACTTATTCATGGTTGCTTCCCATAAGGTAGATTGAGCTGAAGGGTAAAGGACCAGAAGAGTTCAAGTAGTGTGACTAGTTTCTTTTATGCAATTTAATTTCTTGCCATTTAGATATCATATTGCTTGACTTGTTCATGATTGCTTCCCACAAGGTAGATTGAGCTGAAGGATAAAGGATCTGAAGAGTTTAAGTAGTGTGAATTAGTTGCTTTGCTTTTAGTTTGAGTTGCTTTTAGTTTTTACTTTCTTTTCATTCAGCAGCAAGGATACTGGGCCATTGTCATTAGTTCACTGTTTGATGCATTTACTTCCTTTCAGAATTGATTTCAGTTTAGTTGTTTTAAAGCTTTCTTTTTTAGCACTTTCAAGTTTGAAAAAATCATTGTAGAAACCATCACCATCTATACTCCATACTTCACTTTTATCCTTGCCATCACACATTAGGGAAAGATAAATCCAAAAACAAACTAAAAAACTCAAAAACGACAAAAGACTAAGGAAATGGTTATCTAGTACATATAGTACACTTCACTTTGTCAGTTTACGAACCCCGGATTGACATTTTAATTAGCAATTTAGATCACACTAAATTGACCAAACAGTTAGTCGAGATAGAGCCGAGAGAGATTGTTTGGGCTCCTTTCCCCTATTAAAATGGAACAAACCAAAAGGGATAAGTCCTATCCCATCATAAGAGGATCCATGCCCCCTCTCTCAAGCTATATAAACTTCTCCTTTTCCAACCTCAGCTAGCTAATGAAAGGGCTGGAATAATCTACAAAATCTTGATAGCCAAAACAACTCTTGATAGCTTTAGCCTTCTAGTTTGTGCTTGTAAAGGGAGAATAAGTTTGTAGTTTGTTTGGTTTGGAGCAAAGACGAAGAAGCCTTGAACTTCCATTGTTTGAGGTGAATCATGAGATGCTAACAGTAGTGCTGGAACCCGGACACGTCGAAGGAAACCTGCAACGATAACGCGAAGGTTGTACTTTTTGTCATAATAATACAACTGATATTTTGTTTCCTTTATCAATTGCATGTGCTATTTGGTAGCTTAAAACTCCTTAGCCTCTTAAGTAGGTTGAATCTATTGTATGTTATCATGTGTGTTTTGGTTTCGTGTCCATTTGTTTCAAGTGTTTGATTGACATTAAGGAGTTGAGCGTTGGAGCAAAGGCACAAGGACTTCATCAAACAAGGATAAGCGATAAAAGAGGTAGGATCTTATCCATTCTCAATCTAAGGGAACTTTGTGTCAGATTGTCTTGTTTGTGGCTAGACCCTCTCCCTTGGGCTAGAGGGATTGTCTCTGTCCACAGAGAGAATCTTCCTACTCCACAAATTGGCAACTTTGCTAGGGATCCATCTCTCTCTTTGGATTGTTTTTCATTTCATGATTTATGATGACTTTTCTCGTATTACTCTTTCTCTTTTGTGATCTATACTTTATGTTATCTACAGCTTAGATTCTTGGATTTAGAGTGATAGGTCTGGTTTTGGTTTGTGGAAATTTTTTGTTTTTCTTTGAATCCCTCGATCAGTACTGTTAAATTCCTAACAGTAGCATCAACCAGCGCGAGTTCCTTTCAATAGTCGCGCCACAACCCCTTATGGTGCTTGTTGCTAGTTAGACAGTCGCGCCAATTCTTGTAGGTTAAAATAAGGGTTTCTCTTAAATCATTACCAGTGTGCCTTATCCTCATAGATTTTGTTTCTTGGCTTGTTTACCTTTATTCTCCCTGGCTAGAATGCTTTCTTAGCTTTATTTGTTTGCTTGATTGGTTTGAGATTTCATTACTTGATTTTTTGAGGTTTTTGGATGTTTTGTGTCCATAGGGCATCTAGATCATTATCCATTCATTTGCTTATCTACTCACCAAGTCAAGTTTGTGATTTGCTGCTTCATGCATTTCACGTTTTAGTCCTTGCATCTATATTGCTCTGTTTTCAATTGAACAAGTGAAAAAATTTCATTTGCTCTTCTTTGTTGAACGTCTCTTTTCCGAGCATAGATTACATTTCTCAGTTGTTTTTTATTGAATCTTTGCATATTTGGTTTGAAAAGAGTTCTTTTATCGTGCTTCACATATGATTGATGTTTGGTTGTTTGAAAATTTTCAATGAAATGTTTATGTGAAATATTCATTTTAGCAATCCATTGAAGAAAATACATCATTCTAGTTTGTTTAATTGATATGTTGCATTAAGTAGCATCATTGAAAGCTAGAATTACATCATCATGAGCATTTGAAATGAAATGAACTTATTTTACTGTTAAAAGGACTAGTTGAAGTGCATTTAGGGAGAGTAGGGAGTGGAAAGAATTTTCATTATTTTGTTTTGAAAAGCGAAATAATGAAGAGTCATCTTACTTTCAGTTGCTTGTTTGTTGCATTGATTGTTTTCTCTTCTCTCAATTAGTGTAAACATTCATTGAATTAAAATGGTTTTGTCTCGTGTAACTGCACATATATAGGGCCTAAAAAATGAGACTTAAAAATGAGACTTAATTTCAAGATAAACCTTTAAAATATATTCAATTAACCTAAGTCGCATTTGAAACTAAACGCTCAAATCTAGAGGTCTAGGCTAGAGACGTGTTCTAACGTCTTAAAACCTAGCAGTCGTCGTTCGCTTCGACATTAGACCATGATAGTACAGACTTGTGCTCCCCATACCGTTGCGTATATAAAGGGAGACCCCATTAGGTTTGCAATCCATTATCCATAGGAAGTCGAGTCTGCCGCCTTGTAAACGTGATACACTGAACATAACATTTGGGGAGATTACCTGCTCATACTTTTCGGTTCGCCAACAGGTATTATGCAGTTCACGGTTACCTGGTAATCCCTTTTGCCTAGATTATCTTGAACAGTCATTTTGGTATTTTTGACTCTTTAAATTTAAAAGATCATCAAGCACTTGTCCTTTCGAGCTCATTCAAACCGAAAGTGACTAGAGTCATATTTGCCTTGTTCTCAACTCTTAAAACATGAAAAGGCATCAGTCTGTTTCAGCGTCTTAATTTTGTTTTGCCCACAATCACACATTTCTGATAGTTTTATTCTGGACCACATTGTGAGTATGCCCTTAATATATTTTAAAGAAGCCCTGAAATTAATATATCTTCTCTTTTTGTTTGAGACAAAGTCATCGTGGCTGAACCATGAGGTTCACCTCGTTCCTCTTCCTCTCCTCCATCTGAAAGGTCATCTGGAGAAGCTTTCCCTAAACTTCTGCAGACACTTGAGGGTCAAGGTGTTGAACTTGGGATTGTTCTGAGTATTCAACCTTTGTCTTCTCTTTCACCTCCATCAAATACTGGGTCACCTTACGAATCTGGCCCAGAATCCCCTGATAATCCTATCCAGACTCTTGAGAGTCTGCAGACTCTTGATATTCCGCAAAGACTAGTTGCTTATCCACTAGATCCTTTTGTGGTATCTCCTTAGTATCCTTATAGTACATCCGACCAGCCTAGTGTTCCTTTGGAGTTATCTCCTCGTTCATCTTCAGTTCATTGTCAGTTGTTTTCTATGGATTTAGAAGGCGAAATCCCAGTCTCCTCTCTGAGTCAGTTAGAAGTTTCTGCTACTCACACTCCTCATGTGGGTGATGAGAAGGCATATGAGTTCCCTCCAAAAGGCTTCCCTTTTACGGGAAGAATCCTGTCTCTTTCTTGTCCTAAGTTTAGTGAGCCCATATTTCCTCATGGTTACACCGCTCTACCTCAGTTAGTTTCGGGCAATCCTAGTGCCTTGTCATTGAATCAGAATCCTATCTAGTCTTCTGGTGCTATGCCTACATCGGGTTCATTCATTCAGAACACAACCTCTCAACCAATTGTACAAACTGCAGTCACTTTAGTTCCAGTTCAACTTACCGTTATGTCTCAACCTATTTCGTCGTTTTGACCGACTGTCTCAAGTTAGGTCTCGATAAGTTCTTCTACCCCTCCAGTGAGTGGATAGACTATGCCACCACCTGGGGGAAAGATCCGAATAAGCCTCTTACGTCAAGCCAAACCAATGTGAGTGGATCACAAACTCACATGATTGGAATGAATCAACCTTGTTATGACGTTATTCCTAACTCTGTTAATCCATCCGGGTTAGGTAACGTCCAATACCAGCAGCCATACATGGCTCAAGTCCCATTCCAACTGGCTTATGTTCCATATGGTTCACAAGCCTTGGTTACTCTGCCTTACATTCCTCAAGTTGGACCTTATGTTCAGCCTGGTTAATCCGCTATGCTTGGTGGATATGGCTAGATTCAATTCGGGAACTATCCAGGAACTGTCCAACTACCCTTGCAACAACAAGGGCAACCTTCACAATAGCAAGGGCAAGATTTGCAGCAATAAGGACAAATGCTACAACCACAAGTGCAACCTTTGCAACAACCACAACAAACTTTGCAACCACAGACATAGTTTGTTCAGAAGTCCTCCCAACCTTCGTCCTCACAAGGTCAGCCTTTGCAACAACAAAGCCAACCTTTGCAATAGCCACAAGGTCAGCCTTTGCAGAAACAGGCCATATATGCACATTAGCAAGGTCAGCTTGTTCAAGGCCAAGGTCAACCTTTGCAAGGTTAAGGTCAATTCCTGCAGCAATAGGTTCAAAATCCTTATGTCCAGGGTCAACAAGTTCAAAATCCTTATGTCCAAGGTCAACAAATTCAACAACATTTTAACCCATATGCCTATCAATGGCATATGGCAAGACAATATCAAATCTACCCGGGACCAAATCCTCCCTACGGGTAAGGTAACCTCCAGTGGGGGAAAATCAGATTCCATATGGACAAAATCCTCCACTGTGGGGGCAAAATCCTTACCAACAAGGATGGATTCAATAGTTTGCGTCTACTCAAAGGCCCAACATGCATTTTAACACGCAATTCTCGTTCTTGGCCACGTTGGAACTATCAGATGTTTCAAGACTCACCAATGATCCTATCCTTCATTTGCGTTACTGGCCTCTAGTCCCAACAAAGATTCTGAGCGATTGCCCCAAATTTGAGGGAAAAGTGAAGGAGGATCCACAAGGCCACTGATGACATATCACCTCTGGTGCTCCTCTAATTCGTACGTTGATGATTATATCTGTCTTTGACTTTTTCAAAGAACTCTCACAGGGGTTGTAGAAAAATGGTACATCGAATTGCCTCGAGGTACCTACAGTGACTTCAACTCTCTCGATATGGCTTTCCTCACTCCTTTCCAGTTGCTAGTTCGCTATGAAACTGGCACCTATATGCTTACGCCACTTAAGCAAGACACTGTGACCCATATCTATGATCACATCCACAAATGGAGACATCGACGTTGCCTGATCAAGTTTGAAATTGTTGATCAGTTATTGACAGAATGGTTCACAAAATCATTCATCGACCCAATTGTTAAGGACATAGCTATGGGTGGGTGTGTTACCAAGGAGCAAGCTATCGCTCGTGCCCAGTATCTAGACCTAGTCTACTTGCAATATGACACATTATATGAGATGTTACCTGATGCTACAAGACCATCATCAGATCTGACAACATCGAAGTCTCTGGATACACCACCTGTTGATGGAGTGATTGGTTCTGTGTCTAAGACTCCGACGAAATCTTCTTCAAAGCAGAAATCAGTCTCGAACACTGGTTCTAATGATCCCTCTCTAAATTCATCTGGTCCTGGTAAAACCTCTGAGTTTCATGTTGTCCAGTCTACCACAACAGAAAAACCCCTAAGGATAAAAAGAAGGGCAAAGGCAAGGCCAAAGTTGATGCCCTGAAATAGGGCCCTCCTAAATCTTCTATCGGTGATGTTTCTGAAAGAAAGCTAAAGTATCCTTGCCTCATCTGTGAGGAGGATCATTACACTAAAGATTGTCCCTGACGATCTGAAGTTAGTCACTTGCTAAAAGGGACCCCGACTGTCTTAAAAGAACCCTTTCCATCTTAGTAGACCCAAATGGTAGACCAGCCTCAGTCTTCTGCTTCCACAGGTTCCCAAGTGTTTATGTTGAATACACCTATAAATGTGGCTACCATGTCTAAAGATTATAAAACACCTACTCCAACGGCAAGGAAAGAGAATGAAAGTACCCCTTCCTCCTCTATCCCGTCTACCTCTGGTCCTCTCCATATAGAGCGACCTAGTCCTGATTCCGCTATTCGACCACCATCTCAAGGTGTGTTGTGAAAGTCCTCATATAATCCAAACGCTAGAGCCACTCAAAATTACAACATTGTTGAGGACTTAGCTCAAGCGCCATCAACCATATCTGCTCTCAAGGTCCTTCAAAGTTGTCCCTCTCAGCAGAAAGCATTACTGTCGGCCATTGGAGGTGTTGATCCATCTGATTCCAACCTCATCTATTTTGATCTGGAAAACCATGTTCCGTGTTAATCTAAAGATGATCCGAGGTTGTCATTGATGTCAACCCAAGCAGCACCAGGGGCTACCCTAATCTTGCAAGGGAATTATGACTTGACAACTTTCTCTATTTTGAGTTAAGGATCTTCTAGATGGATTCTACTAATTGAGATGTTTCCGTTGATATATGGCACACCAAGTAATTCTTCACAATTTGAGAGATATTCATGATTGAAATTAGTAACCCCAGTTAGTGGGCTAAAACCCTATGGGGTTGTGGCATGGCACTCATAATTGGTTTTGGTCATTGCATATTCAATAATTAATCATTTTTAAGCTCCTAAAATCCCTCCAACATTCTCTATAGAATCCCCTCTCAACTCTATAAAAAGAAATCTCATATATCCTCCAAATGAAGTGATCATGTCATTTTTGCTATAACTTCATTTCTGCGAAGCCTTAGATTCTGAAATGAAAACCCATTTGATTCAAAATCCTGATGAACGTCGTGATCAAATTTGAAATCTTGGTTTGCTATATTTTCAAAGATACGATCTATGGAAGTTAGGGTTTTTGCAGGCTCCCGAATTTCATCTCAAAGAAGTGACCTTGGGAAAATCGTCATAACTCTCTCTCTGAGAAGAGGATTGGATTTCTGTAAAAAGTGGTGGATAGTGCATAGACTGTAGTTTTCTATGTATCAATTTCAGAGCCAAAGGAGGAAATGGTGACACGTGGCATGTTGTACAAGTTCGCTCTACTGAACTAGTCCAAAATTAGGTCATTATGAGAGATTGGGCATAACTTTGTCTTGAAGAGTCCAAATTGGGTCAGACCTATGGCATTGAAAAGAAGACTCGGAGGGATACTACAGGATCGAAGATCGAATATTGGGGATCTGAAATCATAGAGATACATCAGATTAAATATCGTGCTCCTAGAAGGCCAGAAAAACTAGATCAAGTGTTGTCAAGGGGTACAAAGGACCAAACTTTCTAGGGCAGCAAAGAACAAGGTGCAGCAAAATGATGCAGCAGAGGTAAGCTACAAGTAAGTATCTTCTGTATATGCATGTTCATTTCTTAATTGCATTAGGTTATTTGTTTTCTAATTTGTCTTTTTTGTTTAGCATTGACATATGCTCTACAGGATGAGGTAAGTTTTGCTATTATCATGTCATGGGTATTTCCTTGAAGACTTTTTGCAGGTATTATATATTCATCAAGAGAAGACTCAATGCATAATCTAATGTTTTGAAGAGTGAGAAAGGGCAGCATGACAAGAGCAACAATCAAGGTGCAAAACAACAGCAAGAAGTTCACCATTTGAATTCTTCAAGTGGGAAGCATTGCATACAATCATTGTAAAAGTATCATTGTACAGAGTCATTGTACAAGCATCATTGTAAAAGTTGTACAAGTGTCTATCTGCCAAGAGTTGAAGAGGTAGTTTTGGGAGGTCTGTTGGGTGTGGAGCCTAATTATCTTCTTTATTTAGAGGTATCGTCACATTGGACCCTAGTTCGTAATGTGGCGGCAACGAATCTATGCTGCAGGGGGTGGGGGGGGGCTACGGGGGGATCGAGGGCAACGCCCCTGAAGCTAAAAGTAGATGTAAAATTGCGTTATAAAATGTTGTAATTTCGTAGTCAATCTGGGCCATTCATTAGGCAGAGATCTGACGGTAGAAGTTACGTTTAATTTAGGGTTTTTTTGCCCTATAAGGTAACCCCTCGCTATATATGAGGGAATTGCATTGCGTCTAAGTAGATTTGTATTTCGAGCGAGAAAGAGAGAGGAGATTGAGCGAGAGAGAAGAGGGAATTACAATAGATTTGTTGTAGGTTGTATCTCTTCAGTTTGCTAGATAATATAAAAGGAAGGACTGGTTGTTTTCCGTGGACGTAGTCCAAATTAGATGAACCACATATATCTGTGTCTCTTGTTTTATGTGTTTTTTTTGTGTTTATTTTTCTGCAATATATTTTGTGTTCCATTGCTCTGTAATATGTAATTTTTGAACAAGTTCTAGGATTATCATTAGGTGGTTGTGTCATAGTTGGGGTTATGGTCTAGTGCGTCTTCTTCTTCTACGTCATTCTATATCATTGTAAAGTGGACCATTTTCCCTGATACGGGATTCCATTCTTCTTTTATTCTTC
>APFE030396892.1:66650-86772 GCA_000404065.3 Pinus taeda | reverse complement strand
GTAAACATTTTCCCCATTTTCAATTTGAAACAATAAGTAAACACTCATCACTCTTGATTCAAAGGAGTACCTACTAAGTATATGATATGCATTTATAGTTTGGAAAATTTTCACATTATTGAGTTGTTTATTTTACATATATTTGTTTTTTATGTGGAATGGAGAAATTATAAATTGCAATTTCATATTAACAAAGTATAAATATAAAGGAGAGAATTTAACATATATTGCATTGACTTTTAATAAAATTAAAAAATTAGATTCGTGTCAACGTGGCAACCCCCACCAATTTCCTAGGGAATTTTGAGAATTTCTCATCTAATAATTCCTCCTTGAATAAGTTCCTCATTATTATCTTATAAACATTATTTATATATAACGCCCAGTAATTTATTTAGAAAAGGTCCATTCTTTAATAAATTAAAAAATATATATTCCTTCCACATGGCTCCCCACCCATCAATTTCCTACTGATTTGAGATTGGAACAATTCTAATAAGTTCCTCCATGATAAGTTCCTCATTATTATTTATAACATTCACTTATATATAAGCAAATTTTATTTAGCAAAATGGTCTGTAATGTTATAATGTTATTTGTCTAGCTTTCATAGTTTTTTTTTAAATGGAAAACCATAATATTATATATAATTAAATAGATTTCTTTAAAACCATAATTTAATATTATATCAAGTAAAAATATTCATCTTGAACGTACAAATCAAGTACATCGAAACAAATATTATATGGAAAAAATCATCAATGATTCTAAAAAGAGGAGGCCAAAAAAATATCCTCTTCCCCATAAAAGAAGGGGGAGATTCAATACTAGACCTTTTGAGACTTGAGCCTCCTACTTTTTTAGAGTAGGAGTAGATTCTTACAAATTGTTGGTACGACATGGTACAAAAACAAAAAAAATCTAAGATTTAAACAATACCACCTCCCCACTAGAACCATGGGAGGCTGAAGAATGATGGGCGCCAAATTTTGGGGATTTCTTGCTTCAATATTTTCTACTTCTTATTAATGGAGGGGAAGATTGTTAATTTCGTTTTAGAACATCTAAGTAGGAAGGAGAAGAAGAGAATAAACTGACCACTTTCTCTTCCTCTGAACTAACCTCTTCTTGCTTCTTATCTTGACAAGAGATTTTCTCAATAGCCTTAGAAGAAGTCTCTACATTCACGCGTGAACTAATATTCTTTTAAGACACTTGATCGATATCTAACTGATCTTCTTCAACTATGACTTATGTCTCTAAGGACTTCAAAGCTTCATATCTATTACTGGAGAGAGGATGCTAATGCAATTTAGGCATGTTGGAATGAGGCCTCTTAGTCACATGATTCTTGTACTTTTTTTAAACTAGTTTGAATGCTCCTTGCACATTATTACTTTGAAAAGATGGTGGAGGGATAGAAGGAGACTAAGATGTTTGGGACAAGTTTTTACATTAAAGTTACCATACTCATGGAAAAAAATACATTTACAAGCAACCTACTCGTAATTAAGAGCCTAAATATTGGACAAACTCTCTAAGTCAAGTTGGATCACCTCAAGGAGTCCTTTTGCAAAATCTATTTCAACACAAATTCTAGCATAGGAGAAGTTATTATCCTTGCCCTAAGAACTAGTAATGCAACAACCCAAATTGTTACCTATGGCTTTGAAGATACCATCACTTAGAAAAGAAGGGGAAGATATGACAATCTAATCTAGACAGGAACATAAGAGATTTCTATGGTAGAATTAAAATCCAGAGTCCAATGGGTGACAAACATTTCCTTGGAGCCAATGAAATAGGACCACGATTTGTATATCAAATCCATATCCTCTTTAATTTCAAAAACAAAAGAAAAATAACCATTTCGTTTATATGAAGTACCAATGGGTGTATGGTCTATCCAATTGTTAGAGATTTATTCTAAAACAAAGTTATAACTTGGAA
Organism: Pinus taeda; assembly: GCA_000404065.3. NCBI lineage: Eukaryota > Viridiplantae > Streptophyta > Pinopsida > Pinales > Pinaceae > Pinus > Pinus taeda. The sequence goes on along the minus strand of APFE030396892.1, from coordinate 84,822 downwards.
AAAGTTTGGTGAACTTACCAATCAACCCTATTTTCTTAAGGGTATTAACGTTCTTCTTCATAAACGTAGCAAAATCCAAATTAAGAGAAGGAATTGTATCTGCCCTTTTTACAAATCTACCACAAGGAAAAGAATCATGCCCATCCATGCCAAAGTTGGAAATACCATCCATTGTACAAGCAATGAACTCAACAGAACTGACTAAGAAAATATATCAGCCAAGTGTAATGCCCCACTTAAATCTTATCCTGCAAATTTTGTTAATGATTACATTATCTGAAAATATTGAGAAATATTGGTCTAATATAAAATTCATGATTTATATTATTCAAATTCCCAACTTACCTTCTCAAATTGAATCTTAGGTAGGATGTGGTCTCCTTCCATTATTTCAAATAATATATATATTCACCCTCACATTTACTAGGGAGAAGACATGGTCCTCTCCAACTCATTATCAATATATATATTCATCTCACATTCCCCAATGTACCCTCACATTTACTAGGGAGAAGACATGGTCCTCTCCCATTACTTTCCCAAGTTTATATTCATGTCGCATTTCCAAATGCACTCCCAGCTTTACTTGGGAGAAGAGAAGTCAACTGTAAGGATGGATGAGAAGTTAATGACATTAATGAGGGGTGGTTGAGATAGAGAAGAGAGAGAGGGTATAAAAAGGGAAGGGGGAAGGGAGAAAAGAGGATGTAGGATCTTGCTTATGATTGTGGGGTTGATTGTGATTTTAGGATTTGTTGTGATTTTGGAGATCTTAGAAACCTGTGGAGGTTTCTTGGGTTGTTGAGAGGAGGGAAATATTGTTCATCTTGGTCTGGATCATTCATCTTGGACACACACACTACATCTCGTTGGACTTGGGCTCGGAAGGCTAGGGAACCTATGGAGGTTTCCTGGGCTAGGGATTATTCCTAGTTGGCTGGGAGGTAAATCCAGTTGGGTTCGTCAAGAGGAGCGTTCAACAGGAGCAACAAGACAAAGGCATCTCCACTAGCCACCGGTACATGTATTCCTCCATAGATTACTCATGTAATTTTTATTAGAATGAAATATTCACCATAAGTTAAAAGGATTAGAATGTAAACGGTAAAATTTTATTTGTTTAAAAGTCTTGTAAGTAAGTAAACTATTGCCTCTTATTACATTTAAAATTTTCAGAAATAGATCTGTTAGCAGACCCTAGGACAGGGCTCTTACACATGGTATCAGAGCTTTGGTTCAAAATCTAGACCCAAAGCCCACTAAACCCCAAAGACCGCTAGAAGGAGGGCTTGAACCTCCGACCTTGTAGCTATTAAGTTGTTGTGGTTAACAACTTTTACCCATCAGCATCACCGCCATGGCCTTCTTTTCAACACATAGTGCTATCAATTTGATTGCACAAGTTATGATGGTTGTGAGAAATTATTTTTTCCTTACTAAAAACGACTTCAAAAAAAAAAACTAGCGCAGGGATCAACTTGGTCCACAAATTAGAATCTCTTTCTAGATTTTATGGATTGGTTGGATAATGGCATGTCCTGAAACTCGATCTTTCAAACGCAAATCTCGATCTCTTCCGAAAACTAATCAATTTGGCCTTTTATGATTCAATTCCTCGTTCAACTCACCACAGTTAATAGCTACTACAGTGACATGATTCCATTCTTGGCTTTCAATCAATGCGACCATGGTGAACACGAGTATTCAGTAGTTTGATCAGCAATATGAACTCAACATGGCTTTAATGCTCAATTTTACTTCTTGATTTAGTGCCACATCAACTTTTACGCTGATCCGATCAAGTCCTTATGCATGCACTTATTTCATGCACCCAATTTATCACTGCTAGCTATCAGCGATACATCTGTACAACAATCTCTGGATGCCATAAACGACCATGATCTAATGCAACCACTATTTCCTTCAGCTTCGACTCTATGTAGGTCGATTCATGCCTAACTTTTGATGACATGATCCAGGGGAATTAATGAAACCCATCAAATATGCTTGCAGCTTCATGTACTCTCTGATATGTTATGTTGACTAGTCTATAATATAAATTACCCGGTTATGATATTCTGATCTAGACAACTACCAACAATTTGTTTGGTTGATGGTTATTTCCTTTTTTCAGACGTCCTAGGTTGCCAGGAAATCGACAAGCCCATATGATCCCCTTAATATCACTCAAATTTGGCCAAGAATCTCCTTCAAAACAACTGGATTCAGCGTAACATGTTCGCATGCGGATCTTCTACATATTAGACTCCATAGGTAGAATCTCAGTCTTTAAAAAAAAATGGCTTTTTGAATGTAAAAATCAGACCATTTCTATAAGCAATCATTGCCCCAAATTATATGTGATTCGGCCACTATTGTTCGAATGAATTTGGCCCCTGGTAGTTCGACAGCAGGGAAACTCGACCTTCCTGCATTGATAACAATGCAGATTTGGTCTTGATATTAGGACTTCGACCTCCTTAAACTCCCAGAATTCAACCTTCTTGTTTGATAATTTTGGCCTAAACTTAGCTCAAAATCAACCTGCAATAGAAACTAGCAAGTGGGCAGAAAAACAAGTTCTGATATTGTAATATATATTCCTAATATAATTTTCCCTAAATTTCTAAGAGAATTGCTTAAAAAAAATTTACCATAAATTTTTCCAATTACAGAACAAGAAATGAAATTGTGGCAAAAATAAAATAGATTTGCAATGTGAAAACCAAAAATGCTACAAAAAAAAAAACTCACCTTTATCTAATTAATGAATATGATATTACATGGACACAGATGAGATGAATAAATTGGCTTTCAAAAATATTTTGCTAACTGAACTCCAAAACTTATTGCAAAATCAATAAGTGCACATGTGAATTATGGATGAATTAAGGATGAATTCACCTGGGGATGAGGTGGATTTTAGTCCATTCTCACCAAATCACCCAAAGGTTTTTGTATAGGTACTGAAGCACAGAACTAGGTTCTCAACCACACTAAAGGCAAAATGTTGTCCCAAAAGATCTCTTCCTCCTCCTTTTAAAGGCCCAATAGATAGATCTCCAATATTCTAGAAGTAATTTATTTTATTATTTTATTATTATTCTAGAAGGGCCTCCTTGACTTCATCTTAAGTGACTTTTTAATTTATTTAAGTTACTTTTGGCCTTTTCCCCTTAATTAATCTCTTCCCTTTTTAATTAAGTGACTAATTATAGTCACTTTTAATATGGGAAATGGTAAATGTCCCACCATATTTTCTCTAGCGACTAGAAGTCATTTCTCAACATCTCATCATGTTTATCTTCTCGTTCTGGTTCCAACGAGTTTTTATGCTAAGGTGTTCTGTCAAATTTTCCTCTTGCAATTCCACCTCAAGCAAATTAAATAAATTAGGCTCAATAATAACCTTGTTTTACAGGGATTATTAGAAAGCAATAGGACCAAAAATAATTTGTGCATAATTGCTCCTGATGATGAATACATCAAGCGAGTGTTGTTGGATCCCATACAAAATCCCTCAAAACCCCTTTGGGACCCATGATGATGTAATCCTACTCCTATGGCCATTACTTCATGCTTTTATGAATCCTACTCCTATGAAACATTACTTCATGCTTATATGAACTCGCCTTCTTACCATGTCTTGGAAAATGCCACCTATTATTTTTCAATCATCACCATGGCATGTGAGAAGTGGTTTATAAATTTTCATTCATCACCATGGTTTGGGAGAAGCTTGAGAAAAAAAAACCAAAAACAATGATATTTCTCATTAATATGGAAGTTAACATTTTACATATAATGCAAATTTTCAATTCTAATGCATTTCAAAGTACATATGATGGTACATGCTACATAACAATATGGATTTTGGACATAATAAGTCAATTTGAGTTAGATTTTTCAAGTCAATCTAACTCATGTTTGACTTGTGAGTTTGAGTCCTCATTGCGACTCAAATTTATGAGTTTAACTTAGGATCGAATCATATATAGAATCAATTCGACTCTGCTTAAGTTCCTCATAGAATGGAATTAGACAGAGTCTCTCACTTGTAGTCAAGGAGTATGGTGACACTAGTTGTGTCATAAGAAAGCCACTAATGAAAGCTATCAAAATATGTTTTCCATCAATATGAAAGTTTACAGTGTTCATATAATACATATTTTCAATCATAATTCCGTTGCAAAGCACATAGATGATTTCATATACTGCAGAATCCCAAGGATTGTGGACTTTTTTCCTTGTTCTTTACAAGATGCATCTGGGTGGGGAATATATGGTTGTAGCTTGTACCATGCTATTGCACTGCATTGAAACCCATATAGTGGACTTGCAAGCCATAAATGAATAATTACTGTTGTAGGTCAACTAGCTGTGCATTCAAGGAGAAACTTAGTTATAGTATTTTACATATCAAACACTAGCCTAGAAAATAGAAATGAGGTGTTGGTAGGCAAGTGAAAATGCACACAACACTTAAACAGAGCACCAACAATGTTTTTAACCAGTGATCTAGCCTAGGATAACATGTTCTAAAGTTTAAATTTGTGACAACTTAGCATAACTTGAATTGATCTATTGCTTAGGGTTCTCTATGGACTATATAGAGTGTGGTAGAATTGCTAGGAATAGTGCTAATAAGTCTTAGATATCGTGTAGATTTTGAACCAATCAAAATGGTGAGGGTGCGAAGGAACCAAGGGCCTGGAGATTCTTCACAAGGACCTCCTTCAAATAACCCATTACCTTCACCAGAATTGGCTCTCATCCTACGTTCCCTGGAAGAAATTAATGAAACCTTAAGAGGGTGCCAAACAAATGAAATGGAAGGGGATCACCCTCCATCAGGGTTAGGGAACCCCGAGGGATCTAGAGACTATGATAGGAGGCCTCCATTTGAGGGCATTACTAGGGAGCTCCAAAAGATTAAGCTCCCAGAGTTTGCAGGAGGTCGTATCAACGAGCGTGCAGAAGCCTGGTTAGAAGGGATGGGAAGGTGTTTTGCACTAAGGGATTACAATTCCAACTTCAAAGCCAAAATAGCAATATTCCAACTCAGAGATAGTGCTCTGAATTGGTGGGGTAACTTGGAGCGTCAACTACACCTCACTCCAGACATAGTCACTTGGGAATTATTTGAGGAGAGGTTCAGGAAGAAGTACCTACCAATGTATTATGAAGAACAATAGGTAGGGGCCTTCCATGCCCTGATACAGGGAGGTCGTACTATAGAAGAATATGAGATTTGATTTATGGAATTGGTCAAGTATGTCTCCTACATGGATATTGACCAGCGCCGAGCGGATTGTTTTATGTATGGATTGAGACCTAAGATTAGGGCAATGGTGTGGATGTGGAAACCATCCTCGATTGCAGAAGTTGTATAATAGGCTCATTATGTCGAAGAAAACTTAGACTTAAAAGGTGAAGGTAGGGCCATATTTCCACATCAAACAGGGTTTATGGGGAAGGCCCCTCGTACCTTCCAAAGGGGAGGAAGTCTGAGGCCACCACCATATGGAAACAGGGTTATACCTAGAACACCGACAGTAGGGATTTCAATGGTTTCTAGTGCAGCCTCACCCACAACTTCAAGGGAACGTACAAATCAAATTCATATGCAAGGAGCAACAAATGGGGGTAGGAGTTCCAGGGGAAGAAACTCTTTCCAAAGAAATCCGCAACCTTCAGTTCAAGGTCCACCACGCATCACTTGTTGGGGATGCAGAGGACCTCATTACCAGTGGGATTGCCCTGAGTTTCAAACTGGTGACAACAAAAGAGAGGGAAAAGAACTAATGGGGAGAGTAGGTAGCCACCACCAAATCTATGCAGCAGTTGACAATCAGCAAGTTGAACACCAGTCTGCCATGGTAGAAACCTCAGGTATGATAAACAAAGTAAAAGTAAAAATTTTGTTCGACTCTGGTGCTATAGATAGTTTAATTTCACTAGTTGCATTAGAAATTTGTGGGTTGGCAGCCTATGAGCACGATGACTTTAAACAAGTTGAGATGGCTTTTGGAATAAAACAAGCAGTAGGGTCTAGCGTTGACCAATGTCAGGTAAACCTTGAGGTGTGTATGACTAAGTTGAAGGCATACGTCACAACATTTGGGACGTATGATGTAATTATTGGAATGGACTAGCTAGAAGCTCATCAAGCTTTGGTAGATTGTTTCAAGAAGAAGGTGATCTATTTAGATGATGAAGGTAGGCCAATTGAGATTTTTGGAATCAAGAGGGGAGTGTCCCTACGATTCAAATCCATGAGGAAGGTAAAACATTGTCTCAGACAAGGTTGTAAACTATATTTGCTCAAGGTTGTAAGTGACCAGAAAGGACCTTCCCTAGATCAACATCTAATTTTGACAGAATTCAAGGATGTTTTTCTAGAGGAATTGCCTGGATTACCTCCTGTAAGAGAGATTGATTTCATCATTGATCTAAAACTAGGTGCAAAACCGATATCTAAGACACCCTATAGGATGACAACTCCAAAGATTTGTGAATTGCAGATGCAGTTAAAGGAGCTCTTAGACTTGGGATTGATCAGACCTAATATTTCACCTTGGGGTGCACCAGTAATTTTTGTCAAGAAGGATGGTTCCTTGCGGCTACGCATAGATTATAGAGACCTAAATAGAGCCACAATAAAGAATAGGTACGCAATACCTCGAATAGATGACTTATTTGATCAAATGAAGGAGCCAACGGTCTTCTCAAAAATCGATCTATGATCTGGGTACGACCAATTGAGGATAAAGGAGGAGTACATCTCAAAAACTACATTTCAAACTCGGTTTGGGCACTGTGAGTTCGTAGTTGTTCCATTTGGTTTAACCAATGCACCAGCAGTATTCTTGAGCCTCATGAATGGTGTGTTCAGGAAGTATTTGGACCAATTCGTGCAAGTCTTCCTTGATGACATTCTTATATATTCCAAGAATGAAAAGGAGCATGAAAAGCACCTAAGGGTGGTATTGACTTGTTTAAGGGAAAATCAATTGTATGGGAAATTGTCAAAATGTTCCTTCTTTCAGAAGAAATTCCATTACCTTGGGCACATCATTTCAGGAGAAGGGGTTCCAGTTGACCTGGAAAAGGCGAAGGCCATAATGGATTAGCTAGTACCAAAAAATGCCCATGAGGTACGTAGTTTTATGGGGCTAGCTGGGTATTATCGCAGGTTTGTGGAAGGGTTTTCAAGGATTTCAAAAACCATCACCACATTACAGTGAAAGGGGGTTAGGTATGAATGTACAAATGAATGTGACGCTGCATTCACAAAGCTGAAGAGGTTACTAACTAGTGCACTGATCCTTTAAGTACCAGACATGAGAAAAGACTTCACTGTTTGCACCGATACTTCGGCGCAAGGATTGGGTGTGATATTTATGCAAGAAGGCAGATTAATAGCTTATGCTTCTAGAAAATTGAAGAAGCATGAAGAGTTATATGCTACCCACGACTTAGAATTGGCAGCAGTGATGTTATCCTTGAAGCTATGGAGACACTACCTCATTAGGAGAAGATTTGAGTTAAGAACGGATCATCAAAGCTTGAAGCATCTCTTCACTCAAAGGGATTTGAACGCCAGATAAAAGCAATGGTGTGAATTCATGAGTGAATATGATTTTGAAATCTCATACATCAAGGGAAAGGAGAACGTAGTGGTGGATGCACTAAGCAGGAGGCCATGAACCTTCTCCCTAGTAGCCTTAAAGGTAAATTTAAGGGAGCGGATATTGGAGAAACTCTTTGAAGATAGTGGGTATCTAAAAGTCATCTCAGCCATCCAAAATGTGAAACATATAGAACCAAAGTTTGAAGGATATGTCCTTGAACCAGATGGGCTATTGAGATTCCAAGGGAGAATGTACATACCTAAGGAAGGAGCTATAAGAGAAACCATCCTTGGAGGGTCTCATAGAGCACTCTATTGTGCACATCCTGGGGTAAAGAAGATGTATGTAGACACAAGGAAAATCTTCTTTTGGGTATGCATGAAGCATGACATAGTCCAATTTGTCGCCAAATGTCTTGAATGTTAGCGAGTGAAGGCTGATCATCGCCATCCAACAAGACTCCTACAACCTCATGACATCCCTACATCCAAATGGGAAGTAATTTCCATGGATTTTGTTGTGGGTTTGCCACTCACTTCCTAGAGGCACAATGCTATATTGGTTATAGTTGATAAATTGACCAAAAGTGCCCATTTCATCCCAGTAAGGGACACTTACGATGTTACGGATGTGGCGTGAGTGTTTGCCAATGAAGTTATTCGACTACATGGATTGCCCATAAAGATCATTTCTGATAGAGACTCCCGATTTACATCTAGGTTTTGGACAATTTGCAGTCAGCATTAGGGACTCAGTTGAACCTGAGCACTGCATATCATCCAGAAACATATGGGCAAACTGAAAGAGTAAATCAGGTTCTGGATGACATGCATAGGATGTACGCCATGGATAATTAGACTTAGTGGGAAAGGTACTTACCATTGGTAGAGTTTGCCTATAATAAAAATTATCACAGTTCAATCGAGATGCCTCCTTTCAAGCTCTATATAGAAGGCCTTGTAAGACGCCATTAAGTTGGGAAAAGTTGGAGGACCGAGTAATAGTTGGCCTTGAATTAGTTCAAGAAATGGAGGAACAGGTAAAGCAGGTTCAACAAAGGTTAAAGGAAGCACAAAATAGACATATGAGTTATGCAAATTCACATAGGATTGATCGTAGTTATGAAGTAGGGGACCAATTTTTTATTTGTATCCGACCCAACAAAAGCACCATCAAGTTTGGGAAGGGGACGAAATTGTCACCTTAGTTAGTAGGACCTTTTAGGATCAAAGAGAAGATTGGACCAGTTGCCTATCATCTTGTACTGCCGCCCCATTTGCATAAAACTCATGATGTTTTTCATGTATCTATTTTACGACATTATGTTTATGATGAATCTCACAAACTGGATTGGCAAGACTTGTAGGTCTCGGACATGGGAAATGTAATGGTATAACCATTATGCATATTGGACCGTAGGGTTCGACAACTCAAACGTCGCACGGTGGACCAAGTTAAGGTCTAATGGGACAAGTATAGCCTAGGATTTTCTACCTGGGAGGATGCAGAGACTATGCGTCGTGACTACCCCTCACTTTTTGAGCATCTGTGATGCCTATTTTTTGACTTAGACAACTACCTAAGTTAAGGTTCTATTTTGTAGTTCCATGTTATTTATTTATGAACATTATGTAATATTGATTCATATGGTTTGACACATAAAACTACGTATATGAATCAATTGATTGATTTGATATTGATGATAGAAATGGTTGATGTATGGCCTACATATAGGACTCACTTAGTGATGGATTATCTAGTGCGTAACTTATCAGAATTATTTTGGTTCATATATAGCTCCAGTGGATATGATTTATTTAAATGAATGACTTAGTGAATTTATGATTTACTTCTAGTGAGAATTCCCAGATTGACACATGGAGACTAGACTTAATAATGTGATGATTATATGTCTTGTTGTTATATAAATGCATGAATGAGAGCTAACCCGTAGGGGGAAAAGAACTATATGATAGCTAAGATCTACTCTTCCATTGAGGGAAGGACAAGACATCTCATGAGAAAGGTATAATGTACATTATTCTACTACATTTGGTATCAATTTGATATGCACTCTTATGACACGAGTAAAATGCAATTGACAGGTGGCAAGATGACCTGACTAGATTATTCGATGACAAATCCAACTAGCTCTATAGTGTGGTCCGTATTAGGGTGTTGACCCTAGTTCTGAAGGAGGGGTGGAGGCATTTCCCACCATGTATCCTCCGAAACCTAGAATCCTGGGAGGGAAGTGGTGGACACACTCCCCTAGATGTGTGATGACGATTGCCAGTTGCCTACTAGAGAAGTTAGATCGACATAGTCGATGCTTCCACCATGTCGGTTTTATCAGTGGTTAGTATGGTCGTTGCCACTGATAAAGCAACATAGGACAGATAGGGCGGGAATGGAAGTAGGTTAGGATGTATAGGGGGATATAGATCAGTTGGAGACTCTTGATGGGAAGTAATGTCATTGTCTAACTTCTCAAATTTTAATGCTATAAATCTCTATGATTTGCTATGCTTTCAAACTCCTTATATCTTTTCATTCTAACTTCGAGACGAAGTTTTCTGAAGGAGGGGTGTATGTAATGCCCCACTTAAATCTTATCCTGCAAATTTTGTTAATGGTTACATTATCTGAAAATATTGAGAAATATTGGTCTAATATAAAATTCATGTTTTCTATTATTCAAATTCCCAACTTACCTTCTCAATTTGAATCTTAGGTAGGATGTGGTCTCCTTCCATTATTTCAAATAATATATAGATTCACTCTCACATTTACTAGGGAGAAGACATGGTCCTCTCCATTTAATTACATCTCACATTCCCCAATGTACCCTCACACTTACTTGGGAGAAGACATGGTCCTCTCCAACTCATTATATATATATATTTTATATATTATATATATATATATGCTCATATATATATATTATATATATATATATGTTATATTTCAATTTCGTAATTTTCTCCTACATACTCGGGAGAGACATGTCTCTCCATTAATTAGCATCTCACATTCCCCATGTACCTCAACTTACTGGAGAGACCATGTCCCTAAACTCATTTACTATTATATATATTTATATTATATATTTGTATAATTATATATTCACATTCCCATGTACCCTCACATTTATTAGGGAGAAGACATCTTCCTCTCCATTTAATTACATCTCACATTCCCCAATGTACCCTCACATTTACTTAGGAGAATACATGGTCCCCTCCAACCAATTATCAATATATATATTCATCTCACATTCCCCAATGTACCCTCACATTTACTTGGGAGAAAACATAGTCCTCTCCATTTAATTATCAATATATATATGTATTCATCTCACATTCCCCAATGTACCGTCATATTTACTAGGGAGAAGACATGGTCCTCTCCCATTAATTTCTCAATTTTATATTCATGTCACATTTCCAAATGTACTCCTAGCTTTACTTGGGAGAAGAGAAGTCAACTATAAGGATGGATGAGAAGTTAATGACATTAATGAGGGGTGGTTGAGATGGAGAAGAGAGGGAGCGTATAAAAAGGGAAGGGGGAAGGGAGAAAAGAGGATGTGAGGTCTTGCTTATGATTGTCGGGTTGATTGTGATTTTATGATTTGTTGTGATTTTGGAGACCTTAGGAACCTGTGGAGGTTTCTTGGGTTGTTGAGAGGAGGGAAATATTGTTCATCTTGGTCTAGATCATTCATCTTGGACACACACACTACATATGGTTGGACTTGGGCTCGGAGGGCTAGGGAACTATGGAGGTTTCCTGGGCTAGGGATTATTCCTAGTTGGCTGGGAGGTAAATCCAGTTGAGTCCGCCAAGAGGAGTGTTCAACAGGAGCAGCAGGACAAAGGCATCTCCACCAGCCACTGGTACATGTATTCCTCCATAGATTACTCATGTAATTTTTATTAGAATGAAATATTCACCATAAGTTAAAAGGATTAGAATGTAAATGGTAAAATTTTATTTCTTTAAAAGTATTGTAAGTAAGTAAATTATTGTCTCTTATTGGATTTAAATTTTTCAGAAATAGATCTATTAGCAGACCCTAGGATAGGGCTCTTACACCAAGCCAAAATCAATAAGAGGAAGCAACAAACCAAATTTGAAACCCCAAAACTCCTAATTTTCCATAGATACTAAATCACTTTGCATGCAACCATTACAAAAAACCAAGCGAGCCAGGACAACTGAACACGAAATCCCAAATTTGCAACAAAACACCAAATCCGCCATCATCTCATGCAATATATTTCATAAATTTGCAGTGAGGAGGAGCAACAAAGACTAAAAAACCCTAACCTCTTGCTACTTCAATAACTTTGTCTCAAAAATTATTAACTTATTCAAAATTAATTAATTTAATAAAGGGAAATAAAATTTTTTTTTATTAATTCCTTTAATTATTTTTCATATGATGAATGTCCTCATAACTCATATTAATAGATGGAATTCAATTTGAACAAACATCAAAAGTTTTAGTTTTAAGGATTATATTTTCATGAGCAAAAATTTATGTGGATATTTTTGATTTAAACACACATTTTTCATAGGTGACATAATTAAAATATATATATGATAATAAATGTAGTTCAATTTGAAAAAATATATTTAGTCATGCATTTACACTTCATAATTATATTTGTAATTTGGTTAATATACATCTATAGGTATTATCTTATCTTTTTAATATTTAATGGCTCTATAACACAACTATTTGTTTTTTAAACCATTTATTTTATGAACCTATTTATTCATATGTTGTTATTTGATCATTTGTACACTAATTTCATAATTGCATTAGGTAAATGTCAAAAAGTAAACATAGATTTAGAGATCCAAGCTAGTTAATATTTGAAATTCCATCCAATTATGTAGAAGAGACAATGAGAATATGGTAGAATCTTTCATTTATGACCATAATATAAAGATTTATATTAAAAGAGAGATTAATTTTCCAATGTTCAATAGGTGGGACACCTATCTAGGTAACAAGTCAATATTATTATGAGTGGAATTCCATGTTGGAGTTTTGCTATCCACTGCCTAGTTTTTTCTCATATGACATAGGGAAATAAATGAAATTCAATTTCAAGAAACATCATTGTTCATAACTTTATACAAGTCATTTTTTTCATGAGTTGAAGTTTATGTTGGAGCTTTTCTATCCAACACCTATTTTTTCCATGGGACATAAACAAAATGTTCTATACAACAATAAATGTAATTTATTTTGAGAAAACATCAATAGTCATGGCTTTGCACAAGTCAATATTTTCATGAGCATAATTCTATGTTGGAATTTTGTTATTCAACACCTTTTTTTTTCCACATGACATAAACAAAATATGGAATATGACAATAAATGAAATTCAATTTGATAAAACATCATTTGTTATAACCTTACACAAGCCAATTTTTCATGAGTGGAGTTATACATTAGAGTTTTTCTATTCAACACTTCTTTTTTTCCCACATGACATAAACAAAATATGGCACATGGCAATAAATGCATTCATTTTGAGAAAACATCAATAGTCATGGCTTTACACAAGGCAATATTTTCATAATTGGAATTCTATGTTGGAGTTTTTCTATTGAACATCTATTATTTTCCACATGACATAAACAAAATATGATATCTGACAAAAATGAAATTCAATTTGAAGAAACATCATTAGTCATGGCTTTACACAAGCCAATATTTTCATATGCAAAAATTTAAGTTTGAGCTTTGTTATTCAACATGTTTTTTTTCCCACATGACATTTTCTAAACAAAACCTCCCATTTACTTCCTTCTTTCCATGGTACATAAACAACATATGACATACAACAATAAATGAAATCCAGTTTGACAAAACATTAATATTCATGGCTTTACAGAAGTCAATATTTTCATGAGTAACATTCAGTGTTAGAGGTTTGTTATTCAACAACTTTTCTTTTCCACATGACATAAACAAAATATGACATATGACAACAAATGAATTCAATTTGAAAAAACATCATTAGTCATGACTTTGCTCAAGCCAGTTTTCATGAGCGAAATTTTACATTGGAGTTTTTCTATTCAACACATTTTTTTCCCACATAACATAAACAAAATACGGCATATGACGATAAATTAATTCATTTTGAAGAAACATCAATAGGCATGGATTTACACAATTCAATATTTTCATGATTGGAATTCTACGTTGAAGTTTTTCTATTCAACGCCTATTATTTTCCACATGACATAAACAAAATATGATACATGACAAAAATGAAATTCAAATGGAAGAAACATCATTAGTCATGGCTTTACACAAGCCAATATTTTCATATGCATATTTCTATGTTGAAGCTTTGTTATTCAACACCTATTTTTTTTAACACGTGTCACTTTTTGAACAAAACGTCCCAAGTACTTTCTTTTGAGAACGGTACCTAAGATAAACCTTACATTATTTAGGGCATAAGGATACATCAACAATTATTGAATAGATCATATGTAGCTCATCAACAATCAATTCATTAAGAGAAAATATGGCACAAATTGAAATATAAATCCAAGCAGAAAGTGTAACAATATTTTTTAAAATTAATTAATTGTATTCGATGTGTAATGTGCAAATATGATAAATCAATAATAACAGGGAGCCACCACATGTTATACAAATATTTTCAATAAACTACAACTTGGGGACTTTATCACATATCCTACACCCTAAATCACCACACTGAGGAGTTTGAGTATTTCTTTTGTCATTTATCTAACTCAACCTCTTCTAGATACTTGAGATTATTCCCCTTGAATTTTGAACTTGACGTGTGGATAAAATGCCACACACAAACCCTTTTTTCACTTGCATTTGATCCTTTTTCAACACATACTCTCTGAGACACATAATTGGGCCATCATTCCTATTTATATATTGGCCCATTGATCTAAATTTAATCATTACCATTGTTCACTTTCAAATGTTTTGGCCAAATTTCAAAGGGAAAGCGTCAAAATTTATTTATAAGTTTCCATTAGCCACATTTCAAAGCTGTTCCCAATTTGAAAGGAAAGGAAAGCTTCTTCAAAATTTTCCAATGTTCACATTTTGAAGTTGTACCCAACTCAAAGGAGAAAGGCCTTTAGGCCTTCTTCATTATTGGCCATTGACCACTTTTTGAAGTTGTGCTTAATTTGAAGAGAAAGGCCTTCGGGTTTTCTTTTAAATTGGTCATTGGTCATATTTCAATGTTGCACTCAATTAAAAGAAAGAGGAAATCGATCCTTTTTCAAATATGGCCGATCAAGCCTATTTCAAATATACACTCGACCTTCTAGGCTATTTAACTTCTAAACGAGCAGTTGTTAAGAATTTTACAAGATTTGGAAACATCATTTTGGTACACTTTTGTTAGGATATTCCGACACATAGGAAATAGTTAAGTTCAACTTGGTCTAGTATAGAGTTAGGTATAGAGTTAGGTAAAGTGTGTTTCTTTACCGTTGTACATTTTGTAACTTACAATCCGACAGTCACGATATGTAGTGATCCGACGGTTCATTCTCTCCTCGGTATTACTGACACTGATCCGTGGCTTGACACCCGATTGGTCCATGAATTGTATTTAAAGCGCATGGAGGGTCATTTGTAGGTTAACCGTGCATGAGAGAAGCTTATGTAAATTTTCATTCTTTTATTAATAAATTGCCTGTAGTAGCGACGTTGGCGCAGGCCGTGGACTGTTTCCCTCTCTGAGGGTTTTAACCACGTCAAAATACTGGTGTATTGATCTGTGATCTATTTATGAGTGGTGTCCTTTTGGTGTTCTGTCTAAGGAACTTACCCTGTAAATTCCTACATGGTATCAGAGCTATTTGAGGGCCGTGTCCGTTGGTGATCCAAATCTGAAGCCGGTAGAACTGCATGCGGCTTTCGTTTCCTAGATCTACTGTTTATGACTACTTTCAGGCCGAGAGGACTGCTCTGTTGCGTTCGGAGCATCTGTTCCAGTGAGGAACCCCTTTCGTTTCACGCGAAAAGGTTTCTGGTAGCCCTATCTGCGTCATTTTTAAGATCTGGAGGTATACAGTCTTTATTTGCAGTTTACTGTTATTTTCTCTCTGCTTATTTCGGTTTCGGTTTATTTATTTATTTTTAACCGGATCTATACCTTTCATTTCTGCGTATGCTCTTTGCCCTGCGACTCTGTGCGATCTGGGCAAATCAGAAATAGAAAGGAAGAATTTTTTTTCTCATGCGTATGCTCTTTTCCCTGCACCTTAGTGTGATCTCGGAAAATTAGAAACATTGAGAAAAATATTTAGTTTTTCGGCTAAAGCTAATTTTTTAAAAATATTTAGTTTTTGGGTAAAGCTAACTTCGAGCCATAAGGTTCGTTTTTCTTTGCATGTCCGTGTTGGGTTTTGTGTTTTGTGTTTTGTAGGGAAAAAGAGGTTTCTCAAGGCAAGCACGCAAACCAAAGCCCCGCCCCCCCCCCTTTTCTCTCTCTCTCTCAAATTTTTGTATAGAAATTGGTTCAAAGCTATTTTAAGAGAGTAGAGGTCTTGGGTTCAAATCTCCATTTTGTGGGGCCGTTTTTTTTCATTCCCGCACATTCGCGCACTTTGCCAGCAACTTCAACATTTTTTTTTTCAAAAAGCCATAACTTTTTCATCCGGAAGCCTTTTTCAGAGCCGTTTTTTTTTAAAACAGCCTAATTTTTCGAGATCTATCCATTGGAAAACTTACCAGCATCTTCAGCTTCAGTTTTTTTTAAAAAATGGAAAGTCCGTGCCAAGTCATTCTTGACAGCACTAACTACTTCTAATGGGCATCATACATGGAAGATTTACTTAGAAGTAAATGTCTCTACAGAATAGCCACGGGCCAAGAGAAGAAACCAACAGATGAAGACAAGGTTCCAAAATGGGAAAATAGACAAGATCAAGCACGTGGTTTGATAGGGATGTCTATTTCTCCTGATCTTAGATTTCATATTGCAGATCTTGATACTCCTGATGCAACATTAAAACAAATCGCTAAAGTTTTTGGGATTAAAAATGAAATTAGAGCCCATCAACTTGAAATGAGTTGCTTACATTGGATCCTAATAATTTTTCTTGCATTGAAGATTTCTTGTCCAAATTCAAGACCCTTAGATATCTCTTTGAAGGTGTTAAGGTTAAGAAAGAAGATAGTAACCTTATTTATTCCATCCTTACTAAGTTGGGACCAGCCTACTCTGTATTTGTTTCCACCTTCCATTCTACAAGGGAGGCTTTCATTTGTCAAGGAAAAGACTACAAGGCCCCTTCCTTTGACTCTTTTTGTGATTCTTTAATAAGAGAACAAGAAAAACTCTTACACCTTGGTCTTCTTAATCTTGGAAACTCTTCCAAGAAAGCGTTAGCCGCCCAGCAGCAACCAAATTTAAAGAATCCTAAAAAGTCATATCCTAAAAAGAATGGTCCTAAACCAAACAAGGGTCCTAAGCAAACTCAGTCTCAAAATGAAAGATCATTTCAGCAAAATGATAAGACCAATAAAAACAAATGAAAGAAGACTGATAGACATTGTAACTTTTGTAATCGAGATGGCCACTTAGAATCTAAATGCTTTAAGAAGATGGAAGCCTTGGAAGCCGCAATGAAGAAACATAAAATCCATGTGGAGCATTCTTCTACTTCAACTTCAACTTCATCTTCAGGAATGGCACTTTCTGCATGTCGTTGTCAATCATCTCAGTCTGGTTATGCCTTAAATGTATCTTCTTCTTCTCATTCTCATGAGTGGCTCATTGATTCTGGAGCCTCTTATCACATGGCCAAAAACAAAGCCATGTTTTCTTCTTTACATGATTGTAACACCAAAAAATATATGTTGGTGATGATAGATCTCTTAATGTTGTAGGGACTGGAACTGTTCATCTAGACAATGGTCAGTTTAATGATGTATTATGTGTTCCAACCTTATCCAGCAACCTTCTATCTGTATATCAGATAACTCATTCAGGTGAAGGTAAAATTGTTGAATTTTCACCTAATGATGTTGTAATCAAGGATCTAAGAGATCCTAAACAGATTGTAGCTACTAGTATTGCTGATGATTCCACAAGGTTGTATAAGTTTCACAACTTTGGGTCATCAAATCTTCCCTCAGTATTTGTTGCTCATAATGATGAAGTGAGCAGACTTTGGCATGAGTGATTTGGTCACTTAAACTATCGCTCTCTTCAGAACCTATGTAAAGAAAATATGGTGACAAGTCTTCCCATGGTATCTTGCAGAGATGGTGTTTGTTCTGGATGTGTACTCGGAAAACATCATCTGGAAATTTTTGAAAAACGTGCCTCTTGGCACGCCTCGGCCCCTCTACAGCTTGTGCATAGTGATTTATGTGGTCCACTTCCAGCTGTTTCCTTCTCTGGCTACAAATATTTCTTAAATTTCATTGATGATTTCTCCAGACGTACTTGGGTATATTTCTTAAAACTCAAGAGTGAAGTATTTAACAAATTCTTGGC
>APFE030396892.1:47520-61206 GCA_000404065.3 Pinus taeda | reverse complement strand
GTGCATGAGAGAAGCTTATGTAAATTTTCATTCTTTTATTAATAAATTTCCTGTAGTAGCCACGTTGGCGCAGGCCGTAGATTGTTTCCCTCTCTGAGGGTTTTAACCACGTCAAAATAATGGTGTATTGATCTGTGATCTGTTTGTGAGCGATGTCCTTTTGGTGTTCTGTCTGAGGAACTTACCCTGTAAATTCCTACAACTTTATGATGATGTTCATTTAATTGTGAATTAAATGTTTTAATATAGCATATAGTAATAGGGTCTTCCCTACGTTTTGATATTGAATTATTATTGTGCCAACATTGTGCTTTAGTTTCAATCTCATCAAGTTGTGACATATCCCATTTTATATGTTGTGGGTCGTAACATGTGTGATAATTCCTACTCTCCATGGGTGACCCTAGATGGCATGTATTTTCCTATTTAGTACACATGCTAAGTTATTTTTCATTAGCCTTACAACCCATATTGTGCCTCACTGCGGCTTAATAGTTGAGACCTCATCCTTCTCTCCTATATTTTTTTGGTTATATCCTAAAGGGATTCCCATATTTTTTGTTGCTTTGCAATTGCACTTTCTTGTTGTCACTTGTATCTTTGTGCATGCTACTATAATGTCATTTACTAGATTATGTTTTTCCCATTATTTTGACATTTTTCAATTCACATCTATTGCTTCTATTTCTCAACCTTGTATTCTTGGAGAAAACATTCTTGATTGGACATAATTTTCCCAACATCTTTTTTTCATTTTCTTTTCATAGGTTAATTCAATGTTCTTGGAATGTAGTGGAATTCCATTAGAGCCACTCATTTTATCCACCATAGCATCTTATCTCTTTTCTTGCACTTATTAAAACATGAAAATGGCATAGAAATATATATATATATATAGATATATGTGTGTGTGTGTGTGTGTGTATGTATATGTATATGTATATGTATATGTATATGTATATGTATATGTATATGTACATGCGTATGTATGTACGTGGGAAATAATTTTGATATGTATTTGATTTAGTTTGAGTGGAAATCATCAATCGTTATCACCCTTGAACATGGATCCTATTTGCATCATAGTCTTATAGTTGAGATTTAATATTGCCCTAGGAATCCTACCATGATTTGGAGTTAGTACTCCTATGATTGGTAATATTCTTCCAGTCATTATAGAGAAAACTTCAATGCCTCCAACAATGTTTCTTTATATCATTGGTCATATCAATGCAATCATTGCGTAAGTCATTATTGTGTTATGTTATATGTTGAAGGGAAGTTGAGCCTAGGTTGGTCTTTCTATGGTATTGTTGACCTTTCATGTTGACCATCCTTGTGTTAGTATGTACTTGGTGGTTTCCTTCTTCACAAAAAATTATTTATTCTTGTTTCTTGTTGATTGATGTGGGATACATTAATTCCCTCTTCTTAAAAAATATATTAATATTGACACCAAATCATTATTGAGGAAGTAGTTCTAGAAACCTCTACAATACCTTGTAACTTGTACACCTTAGTGGTATGTTCCCTCATGATTAATAGTTAGTTTGCATCACTGACCTCTAATTGGTTGATTCTAGATGTGTTCGACATTGACAAATTTTTTTACACTTGCTAGATTTTACTATGTATCTTGGAGTCCATATTCATCACTGGTGGGTCTCCTTGCATTTGTTGACGATTTTCATCAATGACTGATAATCAAATGGTTTCTATGATACACAACATCGCCTCGTTTATTCCATGATGTAGATTCATACAATCACAAAGTTGGGATTAAAGACCTTGGGTTAGGTGCATCCTCTTTTGGTGATTCTTTCTAATTTGTACAAGAATGTTCCATTTTGATGAGTATTTGGAAGACCGATGCACTCTAATTCATGCTAAGTGTCTCCCTAATGTATACTATGACATATATCTATTTTGTATTTTCTTATGGCTATGGTATTATATATAAAATGGATCCACCATGTACTTTTTCCATGGTCGTGGTATTCCATTCTATATACTTCATGAATCTACAGTGTATCATGTGGGTGTTCATGCTTATTGATATACCTAAGCATGGATTCCCACCTTGGGGTGATTTATATTTGGTTGGTTGATTTAATCTTACAAGTAGTTCTTGGATCCTTGATTTGTATATCTTCTCCTTGTCCACTCATCAATGCCTATAATTATAATGTATTTCAACCATTAGTTTCTTTTATGACCTCACACATTAAGGGTCATGTATTAAACTTATAACTAGTACCATATCCCCAAAAAAATAAATCAAGAAGCTAAAATAGACGTAGACCAAGATGGATTTTCTCAAAGAAGACTTGAATATCAAAGGGGCATCAAATATATTATTTCTTAGATAAAGAGTAGTTGGTTATGATTTTTTCATGGTTTAGATGTGTCAAATCATGATTTTCCAATATGAAACCCATGATCTCCCCTTAGATATTTTAAAAATACAAAATCACATGGAAAATATGAAAAATTGCGAGTTAACCAAAGCCAAAAGGCTTGCATGGAAGCTACACATGGCTCATAATTGTAGACCTTGCATGCAATGTAGTTTATATTTATCTCCTCAAGAATCTATGAGTAAGATAACCAAAGTTAAGGGAAGGGGGTATATATGCAAGCATCCTCATGCTATCGAATTGTTGTGATTAGAGCTTAGGTTATATCTATTGGCCATTCACTTGGCTATCTTTCCATAATACAATTTCATAGCATACTTGTTTGAAAGAGGTGGACTTGGGACTGAGGAGGAGCACTTTGGGTCTTGGAGCCATGAGTACAATAGTAGATATCAAGATAATCACCATTGTTGTAGATCTCTCTTAGTAAATATAGTTATCTCTTCTTTCATCCAAAAATATCTATGTTTAGGTATCTATGTTACATATTTAATGAGGTTTTATTTTTATTATTATGTAGAGTTATTTTATTACGAATTTATTTGTTTAAATTCTCTTTATTTTGTTATGAGGAATGAAAAAAGGTATTTCTTGTTGGATGATTGTGTATACTACTTGATGAAGTAATAGAGCTAGAGTGAGATCAAGCAAAATTCATTGGATACTTTGGACAACCATCCAAACTCAATTATATTCCTTCGCCCTTCTCTCGTTTACCTTGGGAAACATATGTTACTCTTGGAAGAAATAAATATGTATATCATTGATTTTCACCCTTTCAAGGAGGAATTTGATTACTTATCTATAGGTAGATTTCCCTAAAATAATGAGATACAAACTTTGATTAACTCGCCTCATTTAGATATAAGTGTTTTCATTGCTACTTGATCTTTATGGTTATATTTATTATGCCCATGATATCGCCACAAACTTGTTTTTATGTTTCCTAAACTATGCCCCATGGACATATGATTTGGACTTCATTTTTTAATGAGAGATTGGGAATATATAGGTTCTAGTTTTTTATTATTGCGACTATGTTTGTTGCTCACCATTTGTTTTATAAAATTCCTATACATGTCATTTTATAATAAATTTTGAATAAATCATTTTATTCAAAATATTTATGAGAGAGATAAAGACACACATGATTAAGAAATAAAGTGGTAAGGAGAATAGTTTCTTAATGAATAAATCTACTGAAAGTGAGTGCATATGTATCTCTCAATGATATTCTACAAAGGAAGAAAATCAAGGTAAAAAATATACTCTATGGTTCCAAACAGGAAGTTCGGAATATTGATGACTATGGTTATACCAAAGAGTATTCTCCAAGTAGAAAATAGTTAATGCAAGATTCATGGTAGCAATGAGGAGGCACTGAATACTTAATGATTGCAACAATGAAGAGTGTTCTATAAGGAACCAAAGAGCGGGTATAAACCTTGTGATGCTAGAGAGGAAGCATAGGGCACCTATTGGCAATACTATTGATAGTTTTGTCTAGGTTATTGAAGTGTATGTGAAAACATCATGGTATTGGAAAGAAGGAATATGCCACTCAAATTTTTGTGGATGGTAAAATTTGCTTTATGTAGTACTAAAGAGAGGTGCAATATTTCAGTAATGTAAAGTTTTGACTATTTGTGCATGCAAGAAACTCCAAAGTAATGGATTTGATCTCTAAATGCCTCAATTTGATTAAATTGTTGATTGTGTATTCATTTAAAAAAATATAAAAATATTATTGTAATGATTGAATGGTTTGTGATTGAAGTGTAGATTGTGTAAGCTTATTTGAAAATTCAAAATAATCAATTTGATTCCTGAAATCCTTGTAGTGTAATTATTATAAGAATCAAATAGGTTGTTGAAAGAGAAGGAGAGATAAAGCATAAAACATAACCATCTATTCCTTATCCCCACACCCTCTTCATATAAAATAATTATCCTTTCATATTATGTATTTCAAGGAATCATAACTCTAGGTATGCTATAGAGATTTATGATTATGGTCATTTTCTAGCATTTTTATTTGTTAAAGATTAAAATTGAGGGGCCAATAAGGGAGAATTCATTCATGTTTTGTGGCATATACACATTTCAAAAAAAAAAAAACAGTTATATTTGTATTAAAATGGGGTTGTGGAAAAATAATCCAATTCAATAATAAAAATATATATATTAGAGTTCTATTCTTTATAGATCTAGAAAAAAGTTTCAAAAAAGGCATAAAATACTTCCTATACATTTAGCTTTAGATATCTATAGCCATAGCATGAGTGTTTCTTTACAAATTATCCTATCCAAAATGAAAACCTGCAAACCATGATTACTTTAGAATTTAAAATGGAACATGCTTGTTGAGGCTTCATTCTTTCTAACAACCTTGAATGTTTGGATGCCAGTTGAGAATTTTATTAATAGGAATGAATCCCATTGAGCTATATATTTTTCCCATGCTAGGATGTTATCCATTCCATATGATCCCATTGAGTGAAATGGTTTTTCTACTAAATCTACTCCTTACCTTGCTACTCCTTTTCTTATTCCAACTGATCAATTTTCCTTTGCATTTCCTTTATTTTTTCTTCCATTTCCTCCATTCTTATGTCATTATTATCCTTAAAAATATTTGACTACACTTTCCTATTATTAGAAATTCCAATTTTGAATTTGTCCCTCTTATTTTCCATTGATAGAGTCATTTCAAACTCATGATTTTGTTCCCATTTCCTTCTCCATTTTTTCCATTTTTCAACACTCCATCCATGAGATTTCTAGAATTCCTTTAAATATAACTAAAACATGCTCATTGATGCTTCATTATTGCTACCAACCTTTGATGCTTTAATTCCAATAAATAAGTTCATGGCTAGGAGTAGATCTTGTTGAATAGTCTATTATTCCCTTGTTGGTATGTGATCCATTCCATATGATCCCATTGAGTGAATGAGTGGTGTTGTTTAATACATTTCTTCAATTTTTTCCTATTTTCGTATTTCTAATTGCTCAATTATCCCTTGCATTTCCTTTAGTTTTTCTTCCATTTCCGCCATTCTTATGTTATCATTATTGGCATATACACTTTCTTGTTCTTAAGGACTTGCAATTATGAATTCATCCTTATTATTTTCCATTGATATGCTTGCATGTATAGCTCATACTTTTGTTCGCATTCCCTTCTCCATTTTTCCCATTTTTTCATAGATAATCCATGGCACTCTAGGATTTTCTACAAAATTTAAAAAGGAACATGTATGTTGAGGCTTCATTCTTTCTATTGATTTTACATGCCTGAATTCTAATTGATAAGTTAATTTCTAAGAGTGGCTTCTACTAAAATATCTCTTCTTCCCTTGTTAGCCTATGATCTATTCCATATGATCCCATTGTGAGAAAGGATGGTGATTTTGAATCTATTCCTTCCCTTACTACTAATTTTCCTCTTTCCAATGGTTGAATTTTCTCTTGTATTTCCTTTAGTTTTTCCTCCATTTCCTCCAATGGTTCTTATGTTATTATTACCCCATAAATCTATAATTTCACTTGTCTATTATTAAGGACTAGAATCGTGAATTTATCTCTCTTATTTTCCATTGGTAGGTCTACATGCATAAGTCATAATTTTGTTTACATTCCATTCTCCAATTTCCTCATTTTCTCACATACAATTCATGGCATTCTTGGACTTCCTCTAAATTTCTTCTATAATATTGGATTCCTCTTCTCGATTTCATTGTCTTATTGAGAGCACATATATTGGAGTGGACACAAAGGATTCCCATTATTATAGAAAATACCTAGTTTCCCTTGCACTCTCCAAAAGACCAAAGACAAGAATTAATTAGTGGCTTCAAATCTCCTTTATTTCCAAACAACAAATTGGGTGTCTTGTTTTTTATCAATTACACAACTCCCATACAATGAAGAATAAAAATGTCAAGCCTTGGTTTCTAAACTCCATTGAATTGTGTAAATATCCCACATCCTATTTTTATCCCATTGTATCAAAGATAATAATTGAGAATTTAAGAATGATGACACTGTGAGGTTCAAGTTCCACTAGAGATATTATGAGCTCCTTATCTAATGAAAATCCATTGTTTCTTCTTATATTGAGGGCACAATTTCATAAATAACTATCCTTGGTTTATTATAAGTAATTTAAAGTAGCATAGGTCCAATGACCTTCCAATTTTCCTCAAATTCCCTATGTTTGATGATGTTACTTCATTCACTTGTTTATCGACTATTGCATTAAGTTTCTAAAGACCTAGTGATAATTTATATTTTCATAGATTTGTACGAAAATTTTAGCTTTGAGAATAACTCTACTTATATGGGGATCCTTTGGACTTGTCTTGTGATACTTGTATGTTATTATTATTGGTAAATCCCTATTGAGTGTTTGGGTTCAACACATGATGAATAACATATTACATCAAAACAATGATAAGAACACATGTACATATGTAAAGAAGAATAGATTTGTGGGATGGAATTCTAACTGTCTACTTATTCCAACTGATGGGCCCCATTAATAGGTACATAATAAGGCCCATTTGGCCTTCCTTCAACCTATATTTACCTCTTTCCTCATATTTTTGGCTATAATGTGTTTATTAGGAAGAATAAAGGATGTTTTTTGTATCTCGTGACCTAATACAATTAATGCATGGGAAAAAGAGTGCATTTGAGTGCACTTACTATGTAGAGATATGTTGGAGGCAACCATAGACAATGTAACAGGCTTGTCCCCCACATTTACTCACCTACAACTTGAATTTCTCCTTGAATTTACTCACCCATAGTTTGAAGATCTACTAACAGCTAGTGCACTCAAGAATTGTGAGGATCTCATGGAGCTAGGTCCACCTTTTTAGGGATTTTGGAGGGAAGTATCCCTTTTTCAAAGGATACTACCCCTCAGTCATTTTTGTAGAAATAAGGAAGCCTAAGGGCTTAATAATATTCGAACTTTTGGAGCAGATAGAGACTACTAAGAGCTAGGAGTCCAAGCTTGTCATTTTCATTCCTTTTTATCATGTACTTGAACATTATTTTATATTGATGAGAAACATTTTGTTATCTTCCATATGAGTTTTCTTATAGGGCTAGGTCCCCTTAGGTTAGGGCCCAACCTAGAGGCTCTAGTCCCTCTCTTTGTATATTTTATTCATGCATTGTCTTTCCTAACAAAATTTTCTTCCCTTACTAGAAGAATTTGTCTATGAAAATTTTCTTGTGTAGCTCCATTGGCCACCTCTATTATGGGAAGTTTGGTTGAGGATGTTGTGTTTGCAAGACAAAAAGATATATTCAGTTTCCTTTGCAGCAAATAAACCTCAAAAATTCATCCTTTTCTTGCATCTCTATTTTCTACAAATTAGTGATTAGTTTAGAAATTTTATTTGAGTACATGAAGTATAGTATCTTGTGGATATAGGTCTCGTGTATTTCATAAGATTGGTTTTCTTTCAATTAAATAGTTATATTTATGATAAAATTCAACCCATCCTTTCTCTGTCATTTCAATTTTATAAAATTTCCATTGTTAATATGCTCGAGTTGTTTGGAAAAATTGAGTAACTTTATGTGGTGTGTAGGTACTAATATTGATTTGTAGGGTTAGAATTTTCATTTATACTCCTTATCCTACCACCATATCCATTCCATATACCTCAATAACTCCCTCAAAAAATTGTTCACCGAGAGTATATTCCTCAATTATTGAAGGCCATTGTGTGTATTAGTTCTTGTGCAAGATGAGCCCCTAAAGGATACTAAGCTTGGCAAGGGCCTCATACAACCTTCATCTACCCTCCATTACCCTTTCCCACCTTCATATCACCTTTTTCACCCTCAAAATGCTCATGGATTAAATCCTATAGAAAAATAGGGAAATCATGTAACATCATGTAGCACAGTGTAAAACCCCTTCAAACTTGACCAGAATCATCCTTGAAGCTTGAGTTTTCCTCCTAACCATGAATAATGTCTCTTAGGATCTGAAAACATGATTGAGGAATACCAAAGACCACCTAGGACTTTCCTTTCTTCAACTGCAACACATTTCAACAATTAGGGTTAGTAGACAAAAACTTGAATTAGATAACATAATGATGATTTTCTTGATTACCTCATGAAGCACCTAATGAACTTTGTTACAAGATCTAATCTCTTTGGAATGTAGTGACTAAAATTTGATTACATGCTCTTTTCCTTATGCAATGTAGATTAGGTTTTCTTTCTTTGTTATATGATTCTTAAGCTTGGGTTTCCATTTCAAGCATTGTTATTTCCTATGTGTAGACTAGGTTTCCTTTTAATGAAACATTTACATTTTTTATTTATTTTGTAATCTCGGTAGGAATACATCTTTATCATGTCCAAATTTTCACCCCAATTGTGGGGATAACACAAGATTTGAACCCAAGACTTCCGGTTTAGTGACACTTCATTTCCACGACCATTTCCAATTAAGCTACCCCAAGTGGACAATGCAACATTTACATTTTCAAAATATATTAATGTTTACATTTTTGCAAGTAGTCTAACCTTTACATTCCTACAAGTAGTGTATCCTTTACATTTTTGCAAATAGGTTAAAATTTACATTCAAGCAAGTGGAATTTCCATTTTTTCAAATAGAATAACATTTCCATTTCTACAAGTATATTAGAACTTTCCTTTCATGCAATTTGTTTCTTTGAAAATCTAGATTTAGTTGATAGTGTGGTCTCTATATACCTTGGTCTGGTCCATTGCTTAAAAGTGACTTCAGTAGATATTAACCTACTATGCATATAGCACCATCACCTATTAAGTTTGTATGAACGTCAGTTGATAATTAAAGATGGTAGCCTTGGGAGTTGAAAAACTCTTATTGAAATACTGAAGATCATCACTTTTTGGTGCCATTTCCTAGAAGGTGTCTAAGTAGGTGTTGTTTCTAATTATATCTGCTTCCTTTTTTATATTTTTCTTTTGCTTTGCATCAGTTTTTCTTGCCTTAGACAAAATAAAAATAAAAGGGAGAAGAAAAACACAAAAAAAAGAACAAACTTGTTTCATGCCTCATAGGAATAGGGATAATCTAGGAAAAATTCTACCAAAAACCCCCACCCCTTCTAACAGTCAATCATTACTCTTCTTTGGTGACTATGAACCTCCTACTTTGACCATATAGGAGTTAGAGAATCCTTTAGGTGAGTAACCATAAATGTTTGGAAAACCCATAGGGGAGGAAGAACCCATATAACCTACCCAAAATATGGCTAGGAACATGCAAATTGAGCTCTTTCCTATCCGAGAAACCAATAGGGAGGCCAAAATAAAAATCATAATCCTCATTGCTCTCCCACACTTCCATGACCTAGATTTTGAGGACCTTGCCACATTTATATTTGAATTTGTTGTGGTTAGTAGAACCTATGTTTGCACTCCTGATGAGTAGAAGATAAAATTGTTTCCTTCTACCTTCAAGGATGCAATCTTGTGTTGGCTCATGAGCTTAAAAGGAGGAAACATCACCACTTGGGCTCAAATGCAACAAGCCTTTAATAAAAAATAAAGGGGCTATTACAGATCAAGGGAAACCAAGGAGGAGATCTTTAGGATGACCTTACGACTAGATGAATCCTTAGAGGATTATGAAGAAATATTCCAACTCAACTACAAAAGAGCTAATTGTACCCTTGACCCATAATCCTTGAAGCTTGTACTTCTCTGAGGGATTATATAGTATTTGACATAAACCCTTAATATGTTGTCTAGTGGGGACATTTACCAGCTAACCTATGAAGGCATCAATACAATATTCAAGAATCTCTCTAGGGCTATAAGGAAGAGGGGTGGGTCCATTCAAGGCCTGATCAACTCCTCTCCCTCTACTTAAACCATCGAAAATGAAATAGGGAGCATGATAGAAGAATTTAAGATGAGATGTTGCAAACGTTTTCCTTGCAAATGGATACTATGTAGATGAAAAGTAAGCAAGAAGAGGTAGAAAGGGCACTAGCTATCTTTTTCCCTAGATGCACCAAGAGACACCCTAGAAATGAGTTCCCACTAAATGTCATAGAGGTTTGTTCTATCTATGAGTAAAAACATGCAACCGACAAATTTCCCTCTCTTCTAGGCATGAAGTTTGTATATCAAGGGGTAGAGAGTGGATTGGATCAACTTTGCTTCATCAGCCAAAGGGGCCACAAGGCCCTCAACCATACCAACAAAGCATGCAAGGTGCACATTATCCTTCTTTCAATCCAAACTAGAATGCACCCTTTCAACCTTGGTATCCTCCAACTCACTCATTTTGGTCCAGGTCCTCTCCTTGGTCTTATTCTCCTCAGTATCCTCCTCAGTATGTAAATCCACCCTTCCAGCCATACCAACCTCAACCTCCTTAATGGAGGAACCCTTTACAAGGATGGAGACCTCAAATAGCACAACCTCCTGCCTTAATGCCTCTTCCTCCACCTCAACCAAAACTACCCCACAGTAATCCACCCAAGAAACCTCATATGCCTACCCAACCCAATCCGAACCAAAATAACAAGTAACCACACCAATTCTATAGTGGCGAAATATCTTATCTTGCTTATGTTGTGGCAATCCAAGAGATCAACCTTGGGTCTTGGAAGGTACTTCTAGATTCTCACCCACCTTCTCCACCTGAATATCTTGAATAAGAGAAGGAATATAATGTCCCTCAAGCCAGTATGCCCCTTATCCTGAAAGGTTGGTCCAACCTGTTAACACCCAGGTTGTTCTCTTTGACTCCTAAGAGAATACGGCCGGGGTAACCACTAACCAATCTTTGGGCTACAGCTTCTAGCCCATCTGTAGTCAGAGAGGGCTCTCTCTGTTAGTTGTGTCACTGCTTTCAGTGAGGGTTTTAGGCTAGTTATGAGATGAGTTTTTGAGTGTTTCTGTGTTTGGCTGGGAGGATGCTTCTGATTTCTTTAAAGTATATCAGCAGGTAAGGTCAATCCATTGGGCAATGGGGTCTAGGACTGTTTTCTCTTGAGATCTTGATTCTGGTGAAGGGAAGCTATAGGGCCTGTGTGCATTCCATGAAACAAACTGTGAATAGTGAAAGTGAGGTGAAGACAATCAGCAAAGAGCAATTAAGATTTCTTTACTTAACTGTATATTGTGAAAGAGGTTTGTTATCTAGGAGCAATTACTTGAATTCCTAAAACAACGATGCACTGTGATGATGTAGTATTAAAGGTAGCAGTGAAGAATTACGCTTTAAATACCTTATCAGAAGAAAACATATAAGATAGTTTAGATTGAGCTCAGGGTAGTCAATGACCAAGTCCCGAGACTATTCTTTTTCCTTACTACCTAGCTTTACAAGTGTATAGAAAACATGAGATACATATGGAATAACAGGAAACACAGGTGAAATAAAGAGTCATGAGAAAAACTTATTGAACCATGTAATGCACAGGAATCCTGCCACTTTGAGCCACACACCATCAAGAGATCAAGAGACAAACATCTTTGAAGAAATCCCACTGCCTTTTGTATTAAACTGTCTGAGAGTTTGCAATATCAGTATAACAGAGAAGAAAGAGATTTCTTACATCCGGAGTCCAACCCCTCCTAATCAAAATGAGGGAGGATATATAGAAGTTTGTTACAAAATATCTCAGGTATGAGTCATCTGAGCGGAAAAAATATCTCTTACACTTGGACAGAGAGAGTAGATGAGAAGTTATTACAATCTTTAATGAGCTATAAAAGCTATTAACTGCTCTCATAGCAATTTTGACATCTGGAGCTTTATGGAGTTGGTTGAAGTCGGCTGAATGCTTTGAATTAACTGCTGAGTGGCCTGTTTGTGCAGCTGTGTGTCCTCTTGGCGAGCTGTCATGGTCTATCTGCTGGATTTGCCTTTAATTGCCTTAAATGCTTGCTTTATCCTCATGCTGTCCTGTATCTTCCATCCTTCTCAATCATTTCATTTAGTCTTGATCCTTCCATACGAAAACTATACAAACCATGAATTCCATTATGGGAACAAGCCTTTGTCTGCATGTTGAATTCCACATCATCAGCAGGTGAAGTGTCTTGAGCAGAGTCATCTTGAGGGATGAGGAAAATATCCATCTTTGTTTCCATGTTATCCTTAACAACTGATTTCTGATCTAAGTCACCTGAGCTTTTACTCATATTATCTGCTTTAAAAGCATGTGGCCTTATAACTGCCTTTGACCTGGGCTCCTAGTGACCGAATGACTGAAGCTAACGTGGCAGAATTCTGACCATGGATTGCCTCTTCCTTGGGCATTTGATGTCTTCTGATTTTTATTAAAGTTTCATCAGCCTCTGTGTATTTGAAGAAATTGGGAGGAGTCTCAAAAAGATGATTGACTTCATTTTCAATGAAGAATAGGCCTCCCAATTTATCATACAAATTTTGTCCTGAAGGAGGCCCTGTTTGTTCAGATGAACTGCCATATGCAGTGATCTGATTCTCCATGTATGTCATCATTCTGTTGGTAAACTGTTCCAGGGAAATCAATTTTCCTTGACTACTCAACAGACTGGGCAGGCCTCTTGCCTGTAGCTCCACCAGTTTAGCCCTGAACTCCTCCTCATCTTTTGTTATTTCAAAACATTTCCTCTCCACTGCCTACACATAGCTTCTGAGTGTGAGTACTTTTTTGGCAAGGAGGACTGCTTCTGTCCTATTCGGAATGCCCATGGCCACCAACTCCTCCTCCTCATGCCTGTTTAGGTAATCTACCATTCTATTGGCCTGATCTGGCCTGTTTCCTAACACAGCTTTGGCCCTATCAATCTCTACCCGAGCTTGGCCTAGTAGTTCCATCTGCTGATGGATGGTCTTTATGGACTTCCACTGCTGGGTGATAGACTTGCTGATTTTGGCCCATAGAATTCTCTTTATTTCGGCCAGGGCTTTTTCTAGGTTTAGCTCATTTTCCAAGGCCTTTATCCTATCTCTCAGGGTCTTTATTTCTCTGCCCTGCTCGGCCACTGTCATCTTAGATTTATCATATTTTGACTCCAGCTCTGCCAGTTTCTCTTTGGCTTTCTTTATCTCATCAGCTTGGAGTTCCATTTGTTTGACAGCCTTGGTTATATCTTCTATGGATGGGCTGTCATGTTGGCCTGTTGCTGTTCCTGCTACCCCTGTTGCTCCTGATGTTGTTGTTGTTGCTGCTGTTGCTGCTGTAGTAGAAGTTGTTGGAGGAGCTTGGGATGTGGATTCTCCCTGTTTGTCTTGTAA